>CM077265.1:19967220-20047220 GCA_039654775.1 Spinibarbus caldwelli | reverse complement strand
ACAGTACACAAGGATAAGTGTGTGATGATTTTCTAATGCAGTATCAAGATATGTACAGTCAAACCAAAAATTATTCAGACTCCAGATATAATTGTTGATATTTTTTACTAGTGGGTGCAGGACACTATAGTTCATTTATGTAAGTGAGGATAGCAAAATAAAGTAAACTGTGACATATTATACCCAAAAATTCTTCATACAGTGGACTATCAGTAAAATTGATAAAAATTTGGGACCAAAAATTTGATTTGACACTTTGACCTGACCATGTTATGTTGTATATCTTTCTATCAAAGTTATCTGAGGAGGGGGGAGGGGGATATAAATGTTTTTAAGAACTTGTTACTAAATGTGTCAAGACTAACAGCCAACAACATGATTTAGCTTTGTTTTGTTTGTCTTGCTCTCTTCTTTCAGTAGGTGAGATAAGAAATGATCAAACTGAAAAATGTTAGTACATAAACTTAGTACTATACATGTCAGACAAACAACAGCATGTTTATTTATTTATTTAATTATTTATTTATTTTCTGGCTTCTTCCAGTAGGTGAGATTAAAAAAAAAAAAAAACGATCAAACAAAAAAGAAATGCATCAATGTTTTTTGTTTGTTTGTTTGTTTGTCTGGCTAACTTATTTCAGTAGGTAGACTAACAGCCAACAGCATGATTTATTTATTTATTTTATTTTATTTTATTTTTTTTTTCATTTATTTATGTTATTTTTGCCTGGCTCACTTGTTTCAGTAGGTGAGACAAAACATGGTCAAACAGAAATAAAATGTTTTTATGATTAATTTAATTCTAGACATGTTAGTGAACAGTTTTTGTTTAGTGTGCAAAGGCACCTGACCGACTGTTATACTGATTTACTGACATATTCAAAGAAATATGTATTTTTAGAAGTAGTTGGATGTTTCTAAAATGAGGTTCAAACAAGTTCACTTGCTTGAACTTACTCTGAACCTCATTTTAGAAACTTAATCTTAGTATGAAAGTGTTCTATACGCCAATTAGCCAGTATGCATGGATGTGTCTTGTCTTCTCTGTCCTGATCTGGGGTCAGCGTACCTTCCACCCCTCTCATCTTACAGTGCCTCCTTGATGCTGCATCCACTTACCACCCAGCACTCCCTTTCATCTTTCTGACCATTTACTCCCTCTCTCTCCACCCACTCAATAGGAGACACATACCCATCATAAATCAACACTTACTATTACTAACCTCTAGCTCACATAACCAAACTTCACTGGATCCGTAACGCCCCCTTTCCATTTACAGGCCTCTGTTTGGACCACACAGTATGCATGTGTGGTTTCATTTCAAGCAAAGGTTTTATAGACTTTTCAATAGAAGGCGTGTTGAGGAGACCTGAAATAATGATTGACCCCTTTACCGTAATTACTCCCAGGACTGAAGCACCACCTGTATCCCATTCTGCTACTCCACCACGTTCACAAGCACTCAGCAATATTGCTGGAAATCTTTCCTGGCATGATCGTTAAGAGAGATTCAGGATTTGAGTCCTGGAATCAGCAGTAAGGCTCCATTGTTGTTTTCCACTTAAGTTTGTTAGTTGAAGGTCTTACACAAGTGAACCAGCTGCAGCCAATAGCAAGATTTGCCCTTTACTTACTAAACATACAACCTGATAATTGCACACATACGTACACAATCACAACATGTGTATAATTGTGCTTGGCCTTCAACAACAACACTTCAAAGAAGGAAACAAACATCTGACCCCATCGACGAAGGTCTGGATTTACTTTGTTTTTGGACGCTTTCAGAAATTGTTGAACCTGTGTGACTCATTTATCATGTAGGCATTGTTTTTGGGCTGATTTTGCTAAAGTTTGTTGCATTTAAAGTGCAAAATGTGTTACGTGTCAAGATAAGGCATCTCAAAGAGCTCACAAACAAGAATGTTAGCTAAGAAGTTAACTAAAAGTAGCAATGCTACATTTATCAGTCACTTGAATGTTTTCAATATGTTTATACTGTAGTTTTTCCAGTAACTAGCTACTTTTTTCTAGGAAGTAACAGACAAAATGCTACATCGTTAATATTTATGTCCTGCTGAGTGAGCTGAGGCAGTGAATTGTGCCTTAAAACTTCACTAGCTGCGTTTCCATTACAGATTGCGCAAAACTTTTGCAATATTTTATAAATGTCAATAAAAAAAAACTATTGCGAAATGACGGCGTTTCCATTAATCAATGTTATGCAACTAAAACATTTTTTTTTTTCTCTTGCGATATGTCACCACGATGGATGTTGGTAAGTTTACGTATATGAGGGGAAGTCGTGGCCTAATGGTTAGAGAGTTGGGCTAGTAACCTGAAGGTTGCCGGTTCGATTCTCACACCGGCAGGAATTGAAGGTGGGGATTGTGAATGAACAGCACTCTCTCTGCCTTCGATACCATGACTGAGGTGCCCTTGAGCAAGGCACCGAACCCCCAATTGCTCTCCGGGCGCTGGAGCAATGGCTGCCCACTGCTCCGGGTGTGTGTTCACGGTGTGTGTGTGTGCGTTTGTTCACTATTCACTGCTGTGTGTGTGCACTTGGATGGGTTAAATGCAGAGCACCAATTTCGAGTATGGGTCACCATACTTGACAATACGTCACGACTTTCACTTTCGACTTTCACTTTCATATCGCAGCCACCGCACTAGCCATGATTTTTAATCGAAAGAGATGTAGGCATGTATATTTCGCAAAGCAAGGAAAGCCCTTTATACTTGAGAGCCGCCACATATGAGGTGTTTCTTGCAGGTTATAGTACATTAAAGAATGATCATGTGACTTTTACATACACCAGGTGACCTGTAAATGTGAGAAAAAAAAAAAAAAAACCTGTTTCAATTGCAGTTTTGCAAAATATTCCTTTTTCGAATTGCCTGAAAAACCACCTCATGCGAGTGTAAAAACTTTCTTGTGATATATGAGAGTTTTCGCGAAATTGACGTTTCCTTTGGGCGTATTTTCAATTCGCAATTTCAATTTGCACAATCTGAAGGGTAATGGAAATGCAACTAGTGTAGCTTTTGTGAATTGCCTGGAAAAACCACCTCATGTGAGCGTAAAAACTTTTTTGTGATAATGCAACTAGTGTAGCTTTTGTTAAGTTTGATTGCCTCAAATTAAAGTTGCTTTTAGCTTGCCAAGTAACTGCCTCAACATAGCTACACCTAGTTTTTGTATCCCACAAACAGGCATCCTTTCAAGAGCCAATATTTACAGTGCACCTGTAACTGAACCCTGCATAATATAAACCTTCGTATTTACCTTTAGCAAGCAAGTAATACCCAGAGGACATCCTTGAAGCAAGAAAAGGACAGCTAATGACCCGCTCTTAAAACTAACCTCTCTTTAAGAACAAGTTACAATGAACTTCCAGGAAACAGCAGCTGGAAAATGAGTTTGAGGAGCTCCTCACATTTCTGCTACATCATTAACAGCTTTAAAGTACCTTCAGGCTGTGTGATTTCCAGAGTTTACTTGCATATCAATGGGCCATTAGGGGTTTGGGCTGTTAATTAGCTTAGCACCCATTGTGTGAATTGGAGACTGGATTAATGGGAGGGGAATAGTAATGAGGCTCACCTTTCTTTGCTCAGGGCCATCCTGGGCGGATCCAGGTTGGGGTTCTCCATGGACTCCATCTGAGGGCATCGCAGGAAGTAGTAGAGAGTGTGCAGGGCATCCGGAGACCAGGAGACGGGCTGCTGGCGGGCATGACGAGCAGGACTGAGCCCGTGACGGACAGAACTGAGGCGCTGCATGTGGTGCATGGCACGTGACACCAGGTCACCTGATGATGACAAACAATCAATCAAAAACTTAAGATATTTGCATCAGATCAGGCTAACAGAGATTATTTGAATTTATTAGAATTCATTTATTCATTTATGTACTTTGTACATACAATATCTTGAATACACATTGTCTATGATTCAATTTTAATGGTTTAAATTTTAATGGTTTTTAATGAGAACAGGTTAAAAATGTCAGGGTGGTACAACTGTCCTGATATCATAACGTAAGAAAAAAAAAGCAAAATAAATGAAATTATTGGAATTTTTTGTTAAATAAATGTTAAATCATTATACAAACATTTGCAAAATCCATGTCATGTGGTGCAACCACCATGCAAAAGTAATTTTTTTTTTCTATCTTGAAATACTTTTTTTTTTCTGTGAAAAGAATGAATGAGAACAGATAACATTATTTTAAAATCATTTAATTTAAACTGAAAATATAAAAAGGAAAAGGATTCTCAACAAAATGTTTTTGAAAATCATGTAAAACCATCATGAAAACAAAATGTACACAATTTTTAAAAGATTTTTCCTTTTCTTCTTATTTGTCATTGACCCAGATATCAAATTATCACCAGAGCTTAGTCGCAAGCTAACAAGACCTTGGACACTAACTGAAACCAAAAACCACAAGTTGGCCTTCATAACGAATGTGCAGCTTTGGGGATGAAAGCAGCTCCTCTAAGCAGCTTTGGGGATGAAACACCCACCCGCTGATGTCTTTCCCTCATGGATCTCATAGTTCCACAACATATAAACATCCTTACAATTGCACCAACAAGGCATCAAATGAAAATTGGATTCTCAACACGTGGTAGGAAACAGTCCAGGTAATAACTAAACTACATATGGATACACTAATCAAGATTCTATGTCTTGGTCTGTGCTAACTTGAGAAGCAAAGTTGTGGGCTGGCCACTCCATTTGTGCGAACATGTAGACTTCATTTGTGGTAATCACCCCTTGGGTTCATTTTCAAACCACAGAGTGGTTTGTGAGTAGGAAGAATCTTCCGTTATTATCTGAAAGATGCCAAACTTGCAGCAATAGGGCCCTTATTGTGTTCTGCCAGGCACTACAAAGGGTCTTAAGAGAATTTATGAAGCAATCAGAAAGTTTGGGGTTTTTCTACTAATGCGTGCCCTGAAGGCTGAGATCAGTGCGATTGGACTGGAGATATTAAATACAACATCCTCAAAGCTCATGGTAATACTTTTTGCAATTTAAAGGCCGATATACTTGCAGTGAAGTTCTTTTTCGTTCTTTGCTTAGGGAAAAAAGAAGCTGGAAATACCTGAGCAGCGTTTTAATGTCAGTGAACACCCCGAAACTGCCTACGCTACTGGGAGCGGCATTTAGAATTTGAACATGTAAATATGTGTTGTGTGCTTTCCTCTCGATACCAAAATAAACAACAAAAATGACAGGGGTGAGAAAGCAGCAGTTAAGAAAGCATCATAGCGACGTGGATATGTTTGCACCAGCTCTGCAATTCAGGACTCCAGTCAAGTCAAGGCACATTTATTTTATACACTAGATAACTTTAAAACTAAGTTTTAGACTCCTGAATGATTTTGTCTGAAATGATGACACATCTTTGATTTTGCTTTGATTTCGCCTGTCTATCATATAATTTCCATGGAACAATATTTTGAAGATGTATACAAGCTAGAGCGGATTTCTCCATAATGTTTACTTTTGCAGACTGTTTCAAATTCCTAAAACGAACTCCTGATTTTGTCTAAATGACGTCACATCGATTCATCATGAATTCCAAACCAAATTTTGCGTGCCTATTACGTAATCAGCATAGACCAGTGGTACTTAGAAGGTGTTTACCAGCTGGGTGCAAACTTGTCCTTAAAGTTTGCTTTGGTGAGATGTTTTGAACTCCTGAAACAAACTACCGGTGAGCTTCATTTTTGCCTAATTTTGTTCAAAAATATGTCACATTAGTTTGTTTTTCAATTTGGCTTGCCTATTACAATCACTATAGACTAGTGGTAGTTCGAAGGCGTTTACCAGATCAAGGAAACTTTTCCATTAAGTTCACTTTTGCAAGCTGTTTCAAATTCCTGAAACAAATTCCCAATGAACTTTGTTTTGGCCTGATTTTGTTTGAAATAACGTCACATTAGTTCATCTTGAATTCCACATAAATTTTGCTTACTTATTACACAATCGGCATAGACCAGTGGTAGTTTTAAAATGTTTACCAGCTGGAGCGAATTTTTCCTTAAAGTTTGCTTCGGCAAGCTGTTTCGAAATCCCACAATGAACTCAAAACGAACTTTGTTTTGGTGTAATTTTGTTCCAAATTGTCACTTCAGTCCGTTCTTCGATTTTGCTTGTCTATTACATAATTTCCATAGACTAGTGGTAGTTCTAAGGTGTTTATTATCCAGTCCAATTTTTCTAGAAAGTTTGCTTTAGCAAGCCGTTTCGAACTCCTGAAACAAGCTCCAAACAAGCTTCAGTTTGGCCTGAATTTTGCTTGAAGTATATCAGGACCTTAAGTCTCTTCCATCCCTCTAAATTCAGATTAAAATGGCTACCAACAGCAACAAATTTTTCACATGCCAAATCATACATTTTAGGTTGTATGGATGCCCATTTGCGGCTAGCATTCCAGGGCAGTTAGGGATGCACAGATGCCCCACTGTCTGCCGGTCTCCAGGGCACAGCTGGATCAAACCTACATGAGAGCTCATGGGGAGGCGCCAACATCACAGGCAGTGCACAAAGACAGCTCTTACTGAATTCATTGAGTCTGTGTGTGATTGCTAATGTCCTACTGAACGTTTGGCCTGCATGAACATGCCCTTGTGCTTTGGGAGACAAGCAGCAAAGTGTTCGGTTTTTGCAGTAGGAAATTTGTGCCTTCCATCGGTAAGCCGCCAACCATGCCACTGCTGGGCCTGTGGCATGGTGGGTAAACAGGTAAAACAGCTCAGAGTACGGCAACCCATGCCAACAAAGGAACTCCTTCACTGCAAAGGAAATATCCCATTTTCAAATGTAAACTCATTTGAGGAGGGAACCAAAACACTGTACAATGAACCAACAGTCAGACGCTTGCTGAATAAGGCACTGTAATCTTTGTATTTACACTTTAAAGTTCAACTAAACTGCATTTGTTCAGCTTTCCACTTATATAAAATCCAGTCCAGACAATAAATCCCAGACCATATGTTGTTTTTATCAAGGGAACCGTGTTGAGACAGACATGCTTCATTTGAGTGCAGATGAGTCAGGCATCATGAAGTCATAGGAGACACTGGTACAGCGGTTCATCTTCCTTGAATCCTGATAGGAGTGTGTCTTAACACCATAACATCCTGCAGGAATTATCTAGAATAACAGACATGAGGCACTTAAAGCACCAAAAGACTTTCAGTTGACTTCCAGACTCTGTGTCTTTTTTCTCTATTTCCATCAATAAACATTCTGTTTAGAAAGCAAACATCCCTCCTCTTTGGGAACGGCATAGTGGTTTATTCAGAGCATAAAATAATAGGCTAATCAGTCCGGAAAGATAAATGGCGTCCACATTATCTCCTTTTCCATGTTGTGTTTGCAGGGATAACACCAAGCAATTGTGTCTCTATATGAAACTTGCTGCAATCTTGACTCTGTTGAGTGTCAACACAAGCACTGTGACAGGTAGTGACATACCTAAAATGGTAAACTTGTGCAGTTTATATTTTGGCATTTGTATACAATTTTGTATCAAAGTATACTGAATATATATATATATATATATATATATATATATATATATATATATATATATATATATATATATATATATATATAAAATTTTATTATTTTATGTTGCTTATATGCAAAATAATGTCTATAAATAGTATATAAAATGTAAAATAATTAGCAAAATAAATAAATAAACTTTAGTTTGCATATGTATTTTATGCATATTATTACTATTATTGTTATTGTTGTTTTTGTTCCATTTGCAATTTTTCATTTTACCCTATCATTTGATTTCACTATTATTTTCACTGTTAACACTGAATCCAAAACTTAGCAATAGAAAGATTTAAAATACAAAAAGCAAAGTTACAAATATAAAAAGTAATTTAAAATTGCATTCGACTTTCAGGATGTGACATTTAAGATATGCGTCATACTGAAAGATTCCAGCGTGTCCAACCTTCTCATAAGCTGTAGCTTAAATGTTACCTTTCTGAGTTGTAATTGATTCAGTATGTTTCATAATGGACATAATGGACAGGAGAGAGAGAAACAGATAAAACCAAGAGTATCAGACATAACAGACAGGAAGGAAGTCAGACACTCACTCAGTTCAGAGATGCTGCCCACACATGTAGCCAGTAAGGCCTGTTCAAGTGTCCGCAGCTCCAGTTCAGCATACGCTTCCTCTCTGCTCTCCAACCCCGTCTGACGTCCCTCTGTGTACGGACTGAAATGAGCCGGAAGTGACAGAACACCTAAAATACAAAAGACAGGAAACTAGTCAAGACAAAATATTAATGACACTTTTAACGTTTATAATTGCTTTGCGAAATTTGGTGGACAAACTCCATTTATTTCAGTTTTGGGGACAGCGCATTAGAAGTAACGTGACTTATGCAATCAGATTACTTTTTTCAAATAACTAACAAAAGGAATGCATTACTTTTAAGTTTACAACTAAAATTTGAGTTATTTTTCAAATAAGTAACGCAAGTTACTTTGTTTACACTTCCTTCAGCCTGAGGCTCATTAATTTCACTTTTGGTATTTACAGTTTCCAAAAATAACTTTTGGGTTTTTTGTTATTAAAAATAAATAAACAGCCCAGCCCAGGTGACAAAAGTAACGCAAAAGTAACGTAAAGCATTACTTTCCATAAAGAGTAACTAAGTAACACAATTATTTACTTTATGGAGTAATGCAGTATTGCAATGCATTACTTTTAAAAGTAACTCCCCAACACTGATTTCAAACACCTTAAGACGTGATGTGTTTCCAAACATCTACTCTGTTTCCAAGCCTCTACTCATTTCAATTGAGAATAGCCATTTACGAGCATTGTTTACTCATATCACACATTTAAAGTAAGTTTACAGTCTCCAGACTCACAAGAGTTCCAGACACCAATATTTTAATGATTCCTTAAAGATAAATCATTGTCTGACCATCTGATATTTTGGTATTGAGGTTACAATGATGCTGTGAGCGTATATCAGCACCGTTTGTTGTTTGCTTTTGGCATCTGATAGTGTGTTTGGACCTGGAAACAGTGACGCATGACATCAGATTTAACAAGCAGACAGGAATTTATGCAGTCGGTTTCGAGTCAACGTTTTGTTTTTTGTTTTTTGTTTTTTGCACAGATTTTGTTTGTGTTCAAGTTGTCCACATATTAGACAAAAGAAAGTGCTTGTTTGATAGTGGCTTCTGTCTGAGTGGTGCTTCATACATCCTTTTTGGTCATTTTGGTGAAATTTCGCTAATGTGACTGCACCCTTACTCCAAGTCTTAGTCTTTGACAGTCAATGCAAGAAATAGACTTGTGTGGACATATTATTAAACCAAATTTAATTTTAAACATGGATGTTGTCCATAGAGTGACATCTTGCCATTTTTTCCAAGTTCAGATGCAAAAGAAAATTTATAAAAACTTGTTCTACACAAAAACAACTGTTCATTTGCTGTATTTACCACTTTCAAAACTGCAGTCACTGGAGACATCAGAAAAACAAAAGGCTCTCATTATGATCTGTTAACCCCACCGTAACCTTTAAAACAATTCCAAACAAACTAATTCTAAAGATTACGTGCTCCAGGGAGGAACACACAAACAAATGTGAGAATAAGCATAAGATTCTGTTCAGCAATTGTGAAACACTTTGACTAAATCCAAACAGCATTATTTCTAAATGTCACTTTCCACTGAATTACCTTTGAACAGAAATTATGAGAACGAGAATGATTGGTGACTAGAACTGTGTCTTATTGTCTCCAAGGTGTTGTCTTTGATAACAGAGGTTGCACAAGGTTAGGACCGTCACTTCCTCTGTAAACATCTCTCACGTCCACAATGCTGATTTCTAGAACAACCTGGTGGTTCAGTGTTGATGAGTTCATAGGCCTTTCCCTGTATAATCTGAGTCAGTTCTCAGAGCGAAGCAGTGTGTTCTACACTTTAATCTGACCGTCTGCCTAATTAAACGATTGCGTAAGACCAGGATGGCTTTATTAAAGCAACGATTTATGGCAGATAAAGAACTGTTACAGTTACATAACATGAAATTATCTGCTTGGTTCCTTCAGCTCTTCATATTTCCAGTCTTGTTGAGATGTTTTGGACTTAGTGAGTCATAGTGAGTTTTATTTATGAGATGTTCATGGCTTCATGCTACACTTTTCTTCTCTAAATTAGTTTTTTTGCTGAGCCATCATTGGTTGATTTAGTTGATTTGTCTCCAGTAGTGACTTCCTGTCCATATGGAAGGATCAGGAAAAACAGAGCGATCAAGGAAGGGGAAACTTGTGCAGTTAAGTTTCTCACTGGTTCTTTGTAGTCCTGGACAAAGCTTTGCTTTGGCCTTCAGGGGTGAGAGTCCTGCCAAGGAAAAGGAAACAAGCAAGGAACCCTACCAGAGAAGCAAAAACAAAGCAATATTGTTAGTCCTGTTTCTGATTTATGGAAGGATCTTCACAGGAAAAACGGATCTCTATCACATCTGTGAACTTTAAAGGACTATTTCGGGTTTAGAACGAGTTAAGCTCAATCATTAGGATTTGTGGCTACAAAAAAAAAAAAATAAAAAAAAAATAATTTCCACTTGTCTCTCCTTTCCCTAAAAAATGTTAGTTATAGTGAGACTGTTACGATGAAAGTGAATGGGGCCAATTCACTTTTTAAATCATTAATACTTGCTGCATCCAAAATCATGTACTACTACTTGGTAGGTACTACATTTGATAGTATGTTCTATATGATATGTGTAGCAATAAATTCTAAAAATGTGCATAAAAAACATGTGCTAAATTGTTTCTGAAATGCCTTAGCCAAAGTCTGTCATTAAAATGATTTTGTACAATCACCTCTCATAATTCTCACATGATTGCCTTCCCAAACATCAGGGATCCAAATGCAAGATAACATGACAATGTTTGTTATTGTGTTTCATCTGTGTGCTCTGAGGCGCAATCCTTTATTATATATATATATATATATATATATATATATATATATATATATATATATATATATATATATATATATATGAATGAATGAATGAACCAGTTTGCACCAGTTTCCCAAGAAGTGAAATTTTAACACATGGGATGTAAACAGTTTATTCGCAAATGTTTTATGCAATATTCAAATTTTATGCATAACTAAAATTCACAGCTTTGGATTGAAATGTAGCTAGTTTCAATACCACAGCCAAAACACACAAACAATATGTAAATTCAGATTTCTATGTAAAGTTCTATCCAATTGTAAAGTTTTGTTGCCTACAGCATACCGCTGGAATCCCTAAAACAACTGTAAAAATGATTTAAACAAGATAATAAATAATACACAAGTTTTAACAAGAATAAACCTAAGTGCTTTGATACAATTATAAGCTTAACATTGCTTCAAACACTGGCCCCATTTACTTCTACTGTAAGTGCCTCATCATATTTTTGCTTTTGATGAGTCAATTTTTTATTTTTGGTAATAAATACACCACAAATGCAGTTGATTGAGTTTAACTTGTACCAAACCCAGACTATTCCTTTAAGTGACTTAAAGGCTGTTTAGAAGTGTTTTTCTGCCCACAGGGCCAATTTCTAGATAAGCCCATGCTTTCTGCTTCTATCATGTACAGGGCGAAGATTGGAGACATTTACAGATGAGGGTGGCTCCAGCGTTCATGAATACGGTCTGTTTATAAAACCACAGTGTGGTAAGAGTAAAGCACAATGGGAATGACTCCTCAGACACTCACGAACACTGGCATCATAAATTCCAGTAGACAAAGCTAAACGTTTGTTTACAGTGAACACCCTCTTAATGGTGTCTGTGATTTACATTTATTACAGCACATTTACAGCTTCAGGGTGGCTGACTACCAACAACACTCTTAAACACGACATAATATCAAATACACAGAAAAGAATATTTTTTTTTTTTTTTTTTTTTTTTTTTTTTTTTAAATACGAGATCCTATCCTAGAGATCTCTTCCATCAGCTGAATACTAGGGGCTTCTGGATAGTCCAAGGGTGTGACTAGGTGGTTTCTGTGGGAATATGGGTGGTTGCAAAGGTGTTTCTAGGACATTGCTACATGTTTTAATGGTGTTTGAGTGATTGCCAAGGACTTTCTATGCGTTTTAAGGTGTTTTGGGTGATCACTTGGGTGTTGGAACTGTACACAGCTGATTTGGCATTTGGGGTGAATTCTGTTTCGAATAGTTGCTAGAGTATTGCTAGCGTATTCTGGGAGATTGCTACAGTGATTTAGGTAATTGTTAATGCGTTGCTAGTGTGTTCAAGGTGGTCAGTAGACTGACTGCTACATTGTTTTAGGCCAGTGGTTCTCCACTGTTTTGGTCACGGGACCCACACTTTCCCATGGTCATTACACCGTGACCCATTTTGTTTAGGAATTTGACCTAATTCCAAAAAAATAATTTATAAAACCAAGCAAATTTATTTAATTTATTTAATAGTTAAGGCTATTAAATAGCAGTCTCAAACTAGTTTTTGTTAATACAGTTAAGTTAGTAACTGGTATGAGCCACCACAGTCATTTAAAAAAAAAATATACCAAATATTTTGGCATTTTTGTGGTTATAAATGTAATGAATAGAATTAACATCATACCTGTATGCAAATTCTCCCCAGCTAACACACAAAGTACCAGTTTCGTAATTTATCAGTACTTTTTAATAATCTCATGACTTACTAATTGACAACATAACTACGAGGTTGCATGCTCGTAATTTCTTTTTAGCTTTATTTATAATGAAATGATATACAGCACTCGCCGCCACATTTGCGCGTGCATTTGAAGAGTGCATGCTACGAGCACGTATAATGGCTGACAGGACAGGAAAGGTCACTTTTCTGACATTTAATCTTTTCATCATTTAGCAGATGCTTTGTATTTTGCTTTAAAATCTCAACCACCATTCACTGTCATTATAAAGCTTGGAAGAGCCCGGACATTTTTAATATAACACTGACTGTATTCATCTGAAAGAAGAAAGTCATATACACCTAGGGTGGCTTGAGGGTGAGTAAATCATGGGGTAATTTTCATTTTTGGGTGAACTATCCCATTAACACTTCTCGTCAACAAGCTACACAATTTGAGGGATCATTCATGTTTATATCACAAACAGTGTGAGATCAGTTAGGCACCAAAGTTTTGGATTGAAGAACAGTAAGTATAAGAGATGAACAGTGATATTTGCTACAGCACGCACCACATAATACAGCTGACAGGAAGCAGAGATTTCAAGAGTGCCTGATTTCCTCTCCTGTGGTTCAAGACTGTAAATATGAAACATATGGCTAGGTATAAAAATATACTGCTTGGTTAGTTCTCCATGATTGTCCAATTAAGTGTGGAACAGAATTTCAGGGAAGTGCACATGTGAGAAAATAATTTCCGGATGTCTCATTTCTATATATATATTATTTTTTTTTAATATTTCCTGTTTCTTCATGCTGATTGTTACATTATGGATCAGATAGCGTGCATAATTTCACTCTGCACTACTTCAGATGAGTTGCAAACAAATGCACAGATGCATGTGCATATCTATCCACAAACACACACACAAACCTAGGATGTGGCTGGATGCAGCATGAGAAACCGCCGTTTATGAGAGGCTTTCAGCTCCATCAAATGAGATTCTAAACCCCTGCATGAAAATCCAACCCACAACAAATTTGTCCAGCTGCAGCGGGAAAAGCGTCTGTGTGAGTCGGCTTCTCTGTATATAGGGCAGGACAAAGCCTGGAGTATTTGCTGATGCTGGCCATTCCTTACAATGGAATCGGCTTTACAATGAGCACACATGCCTGGAACTGCACTCAACACACTCTCAGCACTGCAGTCCAGTTACCGTTTACTCCCAAGGGTCATCAAGGGTGTTATTTGACAAGCCTGTGAAGTATTTCCATGTATAGATTTCATCAAAAGGTCCAGGTGTCCAATTAGACAGGCACAAATGAATACTGTGAAAAAGGATTTTTTTTTTTTTGTTAACAACTGTTTATTGAAATTTCTTCTGGGAACAGTAGTATAAAACAAAAAGCAGCTGTGCAAATTTAGAACCCACCCCAACCCATCCCACCCCCTGGTAGACTTAAAAAAATAAATAAATAAATAAATAAAATAAAAAATAAAATTAATTAATATTAATAGATAAATAAATATTTTTTTTATTATTTTCTTTTTTTTTTACAAAGATTTTAGAAAAGATGACAACATTAAAAGCTGAATGCCATAAATTTACAGTTTTCACATTAGATCCATGTATACGAGAAGCTGAGAGTTCCATCGAGATAATGTCCAACAAATACACAGTCCAGGTTCATCTGTCCATTGTGTGAGGAGGATTCCAGTGGTTGACTAGCAATTTTTTTGCTGCTGTGAGAGCAGCTAACAGTAAACATCTTTGTTGGACGGACAAGGTGAAGTCTCAAAAGTCATTCATGAAAAAAATGGCGCAAAGTCAAACATATATCAGTACCCAACAAATATGACAGGTCCTGTGAGAGCTGAGACCAAAAAGGTGAGAGAGAAGGGCACTCTCAAAAAAAAATAAAAAAAATAAAAAAAACCCTGCCTTAAGATCCTTGCAAACAGAGATTACACTTAGGAGAAGACGACAGATTCATATAAAAACGTTTCATTGGAGTCAAGTAAACCCTATGCAGCAAAGTGAAAAAGGGTTTTTAAAATAGTTGACAGTGTGAATTGAATAATTTAAGAATATTGTTTCTGAAAGTTACATTTTTAATTTTAGAATAGTGAATTATTGTTTTTGAAATATACATTTGAATTTTAGAATCATTTTTGAAATAGTTAAATTTTTAATTCTAGAATAGCAAGTTTTTCCCCCCTTTTTATCCCAATCTACTATGTTAATACAGTATGAAGGAATTTGTAATATATATATATATATATATATATATATATATATATATATATATATATATATATATATATATATATATTTTTTTTTTTTTTTTTTTTTTTTTTTTTTTCACAGGTATTTTACTGGTAATTTTAATTTAGTATTGCATTGTGTTGTTTTAGAGTTGAAAAGAAATGCCTGTAAACTTAGCAGTACTGGAATATGATCAGTACTTTTTATTTTTTATAGTGCAGTTGAATGTTGCTTTTGAAATATTTAAAATGTCAGTTTTAAAATAGGGAAATATTGTTTCTGTATATATCTATAAAATAGTTATATTTGCTTTATTGCTTTTGAAATATTTAAAATGTCAGTTTTACAATAGTGATTATTGTTTCTGAAATATTTTAAATGTATTATAAATATTTGAATAACAGAATATATATGAATTACATTTTAAATTTTAAAACCGTGAATTACTGAATTTCTGAAATATTTTACATATTTTAAAATGTCAAATTTAGTATAGGGAAATATTATTTCTACATAACATAATATTTATGAAATAGTTACATTTTTAATTTTACAATAGTAAATTGTTTCTGTAATATTATACATTTGAGTTTTAGAACTACAGAATATTGTTTATAAAATATTTTAGATTTTTTTTTTTTTTAATTTAACAATCTGTTTATGGTGCAGTATCAATCAAATGAACAAAATTATTCATGAACTGTCCATTACATTTCACAGCACTGACTGACACCATTTTTTTTTTTTTTTTTTTTACAGACATTTACAGAATATTATATTAAAATCTTAAACCAATTAAGATTATAAACTGACTTTTGTTACTCTACCTCATTATTTTTATTTTTTCTGGAAAGGAAACCAAGGTGCCGTGAATAAAATCAGATAAACCATAAAATATTCATTCTGTGTTGCCAACAAACTCTATGGACTCATTCTTACATGTGAGAGTTCTCCAAATTTAGCTTAAAATAGCAAATCGCACCGTACAGATCGGGTGTCTCACTAATGTTTATTCAGTATTTCATGCTATGAATGACTGACATTAGGTAAGCATCCAATCTACTCCGTTTCCAAGTATTCTTAGGACTTCACACATAATTTTCACTCTTGCACCATGAGAGCACGGCTCTTCGAGCTTCTGTAAGTTTAGAAACTGGCAGTATAAGCGAGAAATGTCCCATGAGTCCACGCCCCGTCTGAACTCCCGCCTGCCTTTCCCACAGCCCATCCCAACACACTCACACATAAAGAATCTGCTCTCCTCGTTCGCCTCAGATCATCACTTCAGGGAGAAAAGTGTGACCAGATAGAGAAAGAAAGAAAAGAAGATGCTATTTCAGTAGAACTGAGGTGAAAATCAATTTCAGAGAGTTTCCTCACAATGGAAACTAGACCTAACAGGCTATAAAAGACCAACAGACGGGTTTTTATTTGGGTGTATTTATACCGAAAGTCTTTTTTCTTGAAGAAGCCCATTCCACCCTCTCAGTAATAGCAGCGGTGTCCGTATAGACTGCATTCCTGATGGATAATTGGTCTGGAAATAAAGATGTGTTTGGTCTAGCACGAGTCAGTTGTTCCTGTGTGTGTATCCGAGTGTGTTAAATGCCGAGGTCTCTCTCCTTAGTGGGCCCAGAGGCCTCATTCTCTGATGTCTAAGTGGCCTTTCACATTCAACGGAGGCCACCTGCTTCAAAAACAAGCTCTTCATTCATTTGAGCCTTGGTCAGCACTTTAGTCACTTCCTGCCGACAAAAACCGCCTTTGAGATGATGATCATTCAAGATCAAAACGCTATATAAAAAAAAAGCTACAAATGTTGCAAATATGGCCAGCCAGTTTTTGCTGCCCACGCATACAGAAACAATGGAATTTCCAGAAGTCCAGATGTCGACCGTAACTTTCGGCACATGGCTAATGTTAACCGCACCTAAAAACAGCTGTTTAGGAGGTCAGGGGTCTTGAATTCAATTAGTAATGATATTAATACATTAACCTGACCTGAGATCTGTCACTAGCAGTAGCTGACAGATAAGCTAATGATGAAGAGGGTAGTAAAGTTGATGTAAATATAATAAATATGCAGTAAATATCACCTTCTACCATTATTATGTCTCATTCAAACAAGTATAATAATGAATACTAAATTTGACTTAGTATTGAAACAAACGTTAAACATATACAAATGGATACCTAGCTAAAAAGGAACTTAATGAACTTAATTTATAATAATGTTAGGACGAAAAGGTTCTTAAAGTAACATTTATGGAACCTTCTTATTTTAATATTTGATATTCATTCTCATAATAGTCTGAGATTAACAGTCTCAAAACATCCTTATGATGTTATTTGTGCTTGAACGTTCTAAAAACATTTTTATAACCTTTAAATAACGTTCTAATCACAAGAAAACTAGACATTTTAATGTTCTTAGAATATTAAAAATAAACATTCAAATAGCGTTATATTTTGGGTGAAAAAGTTAGAGAACGTTGTAGGAAACGTTTTTGTAACATTTAAATAGCTTCATAATCACAACAAGAAAACTAGACATTTCAACGTTTTAGAAACATTTTAAAACAATCTTTCCACAATGTTTTTTATGACCTAAATTTGCTACCTGGGTAACGACTTACATGGAAGCCATATTGTTGTAATTCCTTTAATGACTGTATTTAATAACTTTCATCGCAAATGAGAGCTGTAGCATAAAATAGTAGCTAAACAATCATTTAACAGACAGCTAAACAAAGCAGCTAGATATGCTAAATACTAAATATAAAGTAAAATTTCAAACAAAATACATTGACACTATATAAACGATTCATGCAAAATACTGTAAGTGCAACAAATATGGGAGCAATGTTGCTATCTGATGTTTGATTCTATAATGTACACAAAAAGTAAGCATGTTGACAAATATGATGTTTAACAGTCTAGCTATAGTTATTGAGAGCTTTGAGGGTGGTCAGATGTGTGACTGTGGTGGTCATTTATACATTGGGAAAAAATAACTAAGCATTTGTCATGTCAGGTTGAGTCTTATCTGCATTTTAGCATTCTGGGTTACGTTTTGATCTTTTCAGCAGCCGTGTGACATGTTTTGCCACTGATACAGTCAATCAAGCATGCGTTTCTCTAAATAAATAATAAAAAACCTAAGAGAAAAAATGCTACATGGATATCCAAAACAACATGCAGTAGTTCCCAGGAGGATTTGTGGTTTTGTTGAGATTAGAGAATCTTGGTTCATGATCTTCTGACTTTGCTTTGAAAGATCTAGTGTCATAAGCAGAACAAATATTAAACTTTATTACAACATGGCTTCATTTCTCATGTAGGCCTAGATCCTGCTTTATGAATTCAAGCCAACTGTGGAGCCAGTGGTTTCTTTTCATGTTCGCAAGGAATTACCACAAATTACCTTATTGTTCTCATGTTACAGGTAATAGATTGTATTCCACATCTTGCTGAAATCCATTTTTATATATTTTCTGAAAAAAAAAATGAGTTGCGCTTGTCTGTGCAAAACATTCAGCAACAGGGCATTGTCATTTGGCTGCTAATGCCCTCAAGTTTCTGTGATATTCTGGTCTCTAGATACAACTTCAATATTATCCAAAGTTTAATTTTAAGGGTCAATGGTTTATTCAAACCACTAAATAAAAGCAACAGCAACAGTGACGCTTGCCTCAGATGTAAAGCTGCATTTGCTGTAGTTGCCTCTGGAACAATTTCTCTATTAAGAGAGACCCAACACAATCAGCATGCTGTTCAGCCTCAGCGATGGAGCAATGGCAAATCTGATGGACTTGGAACTTCAGCGTAGATGAATGGAAATCTAGCAGTATTAAATGTTGATTTTATTTTCCCCTCTCTGCCTCACGCTTACTCACTCTATACATCTTCCTTCAGATGTCAGGCCTACCACTTCATTAAACAAGAACATCTATGAATAACACACATGCTGGTCAATGAGACGACTGTTTCAGTATATGAACTCTTTGAGGCCCTTTAGTGTCATTTATGAAAATACAGGGGTACTGTATATTTTAAGTTTGCATAATGTTTAAACTACAGGTAATTGAAAGTCTGTTTTGTTTGTTTAGCATGACAGATGAACTCAAAGGTCATGCTTTGACTAAGGCATTATTAAAAAAAAAAGCATTCAAAGGGGAAAAACACCGAAAATCTAGCTATAATTCAGTTTTTTTGTATATAAACATCATGCAGTTACAAAAACCAGTGGGCTGCAATAAGGATTCTGACAAAATCCCCTTTTAACAATGACAGACCTATTCCTAAGATCTTAAACATTGCAATATAAATTACTTGTAGTGCTTAGGCGAAACATCACAGGCAGATCATGTAATGATCATCCACCATTTTATAGTGGAAACCTGGTTCATATCGGGACCAAAACCTCACTTTCCTGGCACTAAGTCAGTGATATTCAGACCAAATTAAACTGTGTTTAATATACTGCCTGTAATTACAAAAGTTATGTTCACCCCAGTTTGAGCTCCACACCGCTTTACATTTCCAGTAAAAGTAGTTGAAACCTTTATTTCATAATTAACACTCACAGGCAAAAGTAAAAACAAAAAGCTCAACAGATTGTATTTTTCTTACAAGTATTGCTCATTAAAGGGACTTTCCATTAATAAAAAAAAACTCAAAACCCCCTAGAATCCCTCACACCCATGACAGGAGGGTGTATCTTGATCCTCCAGGCCTGAGGGGACAGAAACTCACAGATGTGAAAAATCATCCCAACACCCTAAGCCTCTGACCTCTGACCTTCACAACTAAATGAGTCAAACATTCTGTCTTACTCCAGTGCAGCCATCAGCACGAAAAGTAGCCCCCGTTGCATGCATGCAGGGAAACAAAGCTTCTTTGTGGCAGTCCACCCAAACATGTCATTCATAGAGATATCATTGTTTCAAGTCTTGTTTCAACTTTGGTTCAAAAGGTTTGTTATTTCAACCTGTAAATTAAGTCCTAATATGTCTTCAATTACCTTACGTCATTGCTGTGAGCAGCTGTAACTCTTGTCTGCAGCACTTTTATTTATATAATACTGCAATATCATGCAAACATTAATTTACAATCAACGTTGCATATCATTGAAAAAAATTCTGCATTAAAGGGAATTGTATTATGAAACAACAGCTGCTTAGCCTCCATTCTTTGTTTACACACGTACCCGTGTTGAAGCTACACCTGACATGTTGACGCCAATAAAGGCGTCTGGTTACAAAACACCTTGACAAAATGCAGACCATACTTCTTGATTGTAAATTAATGTTTGCATGATATTGCAGTATTATATAAATAAAAGTGCTGCAGACAAGAGTTACAGCTGCTCACAGCAATGACGTAAGGTAATTGAAGACATATTAGGACTTAATTTACAGGTTGAAATATCATTATCAATATATCAAGTCTTCACTGCTGACGTGAAACTATCGAGAATTAAAATGTGGTTCCATGAGCTTAACAGAAACCTGGCAAAGAGCTGAGACTCCCAACTTTGCGGTTGTAATGCGTGGACATCAATTTGTGTGAGCAGACAGAAGCTTGAAAGAGAATGACGAAAAATAGGGAGTGGACCTGCTACAGAGGCAATGGTGTGGTTTGCGAACTTCCCACAAATCATTCAAACACACTCATTGCCATCTCTGGGGTTTTAAACTTTCACCCTTCCCCACCCTCACAACTTTTAGTTTGTGGCTTGCACAACCAGAGAAAACAAGACTCAGGCCTGTTGTATACCAATGTCAAAAGGCATAAGACTTTGGACAGACTGGACCACAACTTGGCAGATTATCTAAACATACAAACCAGTCATCCGGTGCCCGCCTGCAAACATGTGAACCGTGAGAAACTGGACAATGGGGTGGATTCTTGGGTTGCCTTGAACATTGGGACATGTTGAATCATGTGGTGGGGACTTTGAGGGACTCAATGACTATGTTTTCGCAAGAACAAGCCATGGATCACAAAGAACCAGAAGGACCTGCTAAACAGGAAGACGACTTCAGAGAGGAAGCATCCAAAGCAAGCCCAAACGGAGAACAACATGGAGAGCAATTTCAAAAGAACAATATGAATTAAGTGGAAAGACGACAGGTCACAAACTGACTGGTAACCTGGTGCAGAAGAACCTGGGCAGGGCTAATGAGATCAGTCTGTTCTTCAGCAGATCTGACTCTCAATCACTGGCTCAACCCTACCCCCGTCTCTGTTTCCTAGGGGGTTTCTGCTCCCTCATCTACCATCCCCCTTCCTCCACTATTTCTTGATCTCCCTGTGAGCCCCCATCGGCCACTCTCACAAATTTCCACTTGCCCCAATCCACATTTCAACCCCAATTCCACCAACTTGGAAGTAAGCTCAGGGTGATGCAAGTGGACACCAGCACGATCTCCAGAAGCATCTAAACACAATCAAAGCAGCCATCCTTAATGACAAGAAAGTCTCTACTAACGTCAGCCGCTAGTTTAAAACTTCCTGATAGGGGCTTTTGCACCGCTTAGGTCTAACTTTCCCCTGTTTCCAGTTTCTCCCTCGGCCCATTTTCCTGGTTGCATTCGCACCTGCAGCAGAAATGTCTTTATTCACGACATTTACAAAAGTCAACAACCAGTGAATGGAGGACGGGGTGATCGGAGCTGTTTTTGTTGTGTGTTGTTGGTTTTTGTGACAACAGAGATGGAATGTAAACGCACAATTTACGCGATTCAAAGAGCATGAAAATCTGACTAAATCTCCTATGAAAACTTGCAGTGTTACATATCAAAGGACGATGCAGACAACAGGTAGCTAAATGCTGTTATCGCTGTTTTCCATGTTCGTGGAGTAAATATTTTTTACATGGATTTTTAAAAATGCTGGTAGCTGGTGTTTCGTATGCACTTGGCCAATCATCATACACTTATGTCACTAGTAGTTCATATAGAACTGTTTTAGACCCTACTCTGAAGTAGGAGCTAAATTAGTTCCCCCAAACAGAGTTCCTAGAATTAAATACATTCCTAGTTCTTGCAGTACGAGCACTCAAAAAGCGGGAACCTCCGCCAATATTTCTAGGAACTATGAAAATGTTCCTCTGGTGCGAAAGCCCCTTATGAGGATCAAATCCAGTATTTCCAATGAGCCACCTGCTGCAGAATTTTGTTGGCACCTATCCTAACATACTGTGACAAATTCTGATTGTCATGGGTTTTATAATGCTAATTCCGGTTTGGTCTGCTACATTAAACATAACTTATATCTCCATAGGTGGGCCTTTTGTCTTCCATTATAAACATTGTTCAGGTGCCACACTAGTTTGAGAAGAGCATGCTGCTATTGCCTAACTTGCACTAAACAGGCAACGCAAACATATCATGTATGCCGATAAATGTCTGTCATACTTCTCTTGGATACACCTGTTTCAGAATTCCACAGTCCCACCATCTTGTGGACCCAGCTGCCATCACTACAGGTGCCTCTTAGAGTGGTTCTTATTGTGACATTCTCGTCATTCCTAAACATCACAAACAAACAGGCTAGGGTAAACAGACGTGCTCATTCAAATACCACCGTGTGACCACACCCCAATCTTGGACAGAAAACTGAACGGAAGGAAATACGTTCTGGTCTCAGGGGAACCTGCACTGCTTTTCTGGCTGATTGAGTGAAAACTTGTGGACTGACTTGAAAAGTTCTAAACTGAGATTCTTTATTTAAAGTAGATTATTTATTTATTAATCAGCTTTCCAATACAGCCAAGCATCTTAGAATCAGAAATCGGGAATGAGAAGAACTGAAGTTCTTGTTAGAGGTCACCAGTGTTTATTGGCTTAAGATTACTTCCTTAATCTTGCAGTAATTCAAAGAGAATCGACTAAATTGAACATTCAAACTAAGGCTACTTCACATTTGCTCAGAGCTAAAATGCTGTGGCCCAGAGGCCTTAGGGACCACCCACTGAAATCCCATTCAGGCACATAAGCCAGATGGAAAAAGCGGGGGGGAAAAAAATAAAAATAAAAAAAGGCATTTGGGGAAGACCGCTCCTTCTAAAACCTACCCATCTGCTTTTGCCACAAAATACTCAAAATGAGGCCTTGAGGCAAGACATACTCCCAGAATCCTGTTTGCTTCCTACAGACGTTCAGAACATGGAGGGTTATGTTATAGGCATTTCCTGACTTGTACAGGGTAAAGAAAAGGTCAAACCATTTTGTTGTACATTTTTCTAGTCTAAGACCTGCTATTATGACTTAAGTGTCTGACGGATTATTACGGTACTAAACAAACTCAGAGTCTTTCCAGAGATATAACACAACACACGTAAAAAAAAAAAAAAAAAAAAAAAAATGTGAGGTTAGATACATTTAACATCATATAGTGGTTAAGTGGGCTAAGTGGGTTTAGTTATCTAGGTTTAGACGGTTGCTATTGCTTTACCACATAATACATTACCTACTCAAACTACCCAAACATAGCCTGTTATACAAGCCTCCTAAATAGCACTAAAATAGGACTGGAGTGTTAGCATCCATTCTTTATTACCACCTCTAGCGTCTGTGCAAACAACTAGTTCTCTGCTCCAAATTTGTCTTCATTTCCCCCCTCTCTTTAGGCCTGACAATGTGCTAATAGCCTAGCCAACCCATATGCCCTCTGCTATTACGTCTAAGCTGTTGTTCTTAAATAAACAGCATAGAATGAAAAGCTGAGCTTTAGATTGACTGTGTGCTAAACGCTGGCATAGTCTCATGGGACATTAGCCTTCTTTGTTTCTTGTCATGTGTGCTAGTTGGTCTACTGCTTTCTTTGACACTGTAATTATCAGTCTGCTCTGGTGTGTCCTAATAGCAGGATGCTGTATAATTGGGGGATGGTACAAATCCTGAAAGCTAATCTTAGACTTAAATAACATTTCAGATAAATGTTGTAGTTTGTAAGTTGATGCACTCTCAGATAAAAATGCGCAATGGTACCTTTAGGGGTACAACAGCTTTTCACTGGGGCAGTACCAAGTTGAGAATTATAACTACTCTAAGGTACTAATATGCACCTTTTAGTGGTAGATAGTAGTTGTCCCCTTAAGGCAGTTGCCCCAGTGCCAAGCTCTTACACTCCTAAAGGTAATTTTTTGCATTTTGAAGATGCATTTTGAGATGCATGTTAGTAGCAGGTGTAAAGTCTCAACTGACAACCAAAGATGGATATTCATAACAGGGCCTATATTCTAGTCTTTTCTTACCATATGGTTCATGTACTCTTCTTGTAGAGTTTGGAAAGCAGGAAGTGCTAATTACCTCTTCTCTGTTATTTTAGGAGGCCGACTGTGCCAGACTTGTGATCCAACAGCATGGTTTCTCACAGGCAGCACAGTTCCTCACATAAAAGCAGGTGATTTCCACAGCTTTGGGTGTATGGAACGCTGTTAGCACAAAGCAAGAGACTTCACGCTTGCTCATTTGCACATGCAAGATAAACACAGACATAAAAATACGCATCATTTATGAAGATCCTTGAACTTCAGCAGGAAATGCGGCAGGGAATCTTTTCTTGTCTCAATAATGAATAACTGCTTTCCTATTCTTTTTTTTTTTTCCCCTTCTTCGTCTTTCCCAAGAAACTTCTGAAAATGATTTTCTCCATTTTCCCACGAGTTTCAGTATAACGTTATGAGTCCTTTGTGGTTACTCCATCAACTCTGCCTGGCAAGAACCTGGCTGAGGTCTAACAGGGCTTTTAAAGATGATTGAGAGAAGGGCTTGGACTCGCTTTCAGTATACGTGAGACGAGCCAAGCCGGTCCTAATTTTGAAGGGTGATAATCTTAGAATACTAGGGATACACCCAGGGAGTTTACAAAAACCCAACCTCAACTAGTCTTTCTGACCAAACTAGATGTCCTTACAACATGTTTTGAAGCGACCAACTGTTTGAAAAAAGTTGACTGATTCCTTCAAGAAAAATTAGAGACCCCTAAAAGTAAAAATAACCACTGTTAATGAGGCACGGTCTTGATCTAGACCCCAGGAGAGAGCAGACCTTTAACTCGCATCTGTTACAACCTTGCAATCTGGCTTAATGGGAATTCAAGACGCAAATGTGGACACAAGTTGAGGCTTGGCAGCACAACTTCACTCCACTACACCAGGATGAAATGTTCTTAGTTGACCTAGTTAGAAAACCTAACTATTAGAGTGTGTACCTTAGGTCATATCCCAAATGCCGCCTTCCAGTCCTTGCCACTATGCCACAGTCCTTGCTTGGCGGTGTCAATGCTTTGGTAACATAATGCCACATAGACTGCTGGGTAGTAGATCCTGTGAAGTTTGTACCAGGGCAGACTTCACAATGGGCAACCATTTGACATCTTGTTGACCATAGAAATGTATGTAAGCGAATTCCACAAGGTCGCAAGGCTTTAGAGTTGCTTAAAATGACAGTAACATTACGTAACACAAATCTTATGAACAACTTTTATGGTTATTGTGAATTCGACAATGAGTTAGAAAGCCAGGAGGGCAAGCAGTGTTTCAGTTATCTTTCAACATCCAAATCAACCACATCTGAACCCACTTGAGTTTATTGACAAGTTATATATGAACTCATAAGTGTCACAATGTTTTCCTGGGAAAGCAACAGGCACGTTCCATCTTGCTCCCCATCTACAGGGGGCCACAGGGCCTTTGTGTGGTCTTGCTTGCCTGGTTATTTATGATGTGCTAGTATAACAGGCACTGGCAAACTATTCCGAAACCACTAAAGCCGTTCTTCTGAAGTTGTCCAGTAAACATAGCTTTGCCAATTAAAGAGCTCAATGATAATGTGCATTTTACACCTCAAAAACTGCTAGCTTGTTTAGACAAATATTGAGGTACTGAGGCACAGAAACACAACCAATGATCATCTTCCCACTTGTCATGGCCTTTTTGACTTCTGTCTGGAGGACTTCCTTTAAACACAACTTGCCCACCCCATGACTAATTGTCCCAACAAGTTCTCTTGATGTCATAAGTGCTGTAATACATACACTGAGCCAAAGAGTGAGAGTCCTTATACTTGCATCATTTACCAAATAGCTCAGGCTCATTTTAATGAGCGCGGGTTAATTAAAGTAGGGTCATAACACTGGCTTTGTCCCCATTTAAGCCTGACTTGCAGATGTCCCCCATTACATGCAGAAGGACAGATGAGATGTCTTTCTCCTGCACATGTCCATGAGCACAGCTTGGTTTTATAACCATAGACAAAAGTGTCCAGTCATAAGTCTGTCCCCAGCCAATTAGCAGAGCGACAAAGAGACACTGAGACTTCAATCTGAGGACAAAGGACTTCACACCAGAAGACAAAGAGTGAATTAAGAGACTTGTGCTCAGATTTCTCTCAAATTAAGCTTTTTAGTGCACTTTCAGTGTTAAAGAAACACAAAATTGAGCATAAATGCAATGAAAAGGTGAAGGTTAAAGTGACTTTGTATATTCATTGCTGATTACTCATTGCACAGCTCATACACAGCTGTGTTAGTCTCATATCTCCTGAATTTTCAAACCAATATTTTGTCCATTTATCTTAAAATAAGCAGAAACAATTCTATATTAAAGTTTTATTTTTTTATATATATATATTTTTTTTTTATTATTATTTATTTAATTATTTTAATAAATAAATACTAATTATCATCAATTATTTATTGCACATTTGTGTTGTTTATCATATTGCTGTTCTAAATTGCCAAAGCAACAACAACAATAAACCACAGGAGGCTACTTATACTATTTTTACCATGGTAAGGGTGTTTACCCATTTCACAGCATGCAAACACCCCTTAATAGTGGTAAAATTACATGGAGTCTCACGGTTTATTGCTTTATGATATCTTTCCTCAAAAACCGGTGCATTTTGAGATTAATGTTCTGTGTGCTTAAAGTGCAGTTAAAAAGTTTCAATGGACCAGATGTTTGAATTTTACAATTGTTATAATTAGAAATGGATGTAAGACACATACACCGCCAAGATATGTGGCTGAAATATGACTGACCACTGACAACCATCAAGGGTCCAGCTGTCTGGACTCTGAGGTCTAAAAGTTGCCATTTACACGATTTATGGCAAGCTTCTTCAATGTCTGAGCGGTGTCCAATCTGACAGCCCTGCTCGTCCAAAATCAGGATGACCAGGTTCTCTAAACAGTAATAAAGCTAAATCTGTCCTCAGTCATGAGCTGTTCCCCCAGGCCACCAAGAAAGAAAGATCTGGAACATTCAGTTTGTTCCCCACAACAGCAAAGACACAACGTGCCTCAACGTCTCTCATGCAAATCAGATTCAATCACACTGAACATCACAGAAAGGGAACGCTGCTTGTGCAAACAACTTTTACTTCAACTGAAACTTCACTTTCAGTTAAACAGAAATGTTTACTGTTCTTTAAAGCAGGGTCATTTTTAATAGTGTCAATGTTTTCTGTTGGCATTGAGCGCTCTCAATATGAAGGCAGATATTGTCTTTCTACCAGTTGTTTCATGCATCCTTATGACCGTAGGGTAAATTCCTACTTGGGTGAGAGATTTTTATAGTAGATTACTGCCAGAGACATTTCTGTTATTTTATATAGCTGGAAATATGTCATCGATTTCCCCTGCCTGGGCATGTTTTACCAAAAAAAAAAAAAAAAAAAAAAAAAAAAAAAAAAAAAAAAAAAAAAAAAACTTTTGTTGGAAAAAATGTCTTCAAGCAAAGATTTCTGATTGGTTCAATGAATCACTTCTTAATTTTTCTCTTGTGTTTCTGTTGTTGTGGTGGTGTAAACCTAAATTGGGCATGACTTGAGGAAACTTGCGTGGGAAAGCTCAGGGTTGTTTGGTTTACCAGACTGGCAAACCTTTTGAGGGCACTAAAGAGATAAGAAAGCACTATGGACATTAGGCAAAGAAACCCTCTCAGCAGCAATAAAGCTTTTATAGCTTGTATATTGATCTGTCTTCATTAAAGTTTCATTCAACTACATTTGTTTTTAAAACTGAAAAGCAAACTTAGGAGCTTTTATTGGCAGAAATGGACGTCTTACTCTAATTACTGATTTTATTGGCTAAACTTATATTGCTGAGAAACTTTAAACATACAGTATGACATGCAGGTTTATAAGACAAATTTATGAAAATGTCTAATGTTAAATGTATTTCAAGTGTCCAAATAATTTTGGGGGTAACTGTATCCACTTTGCAGTGCTGTTTTCACTGTTATTTGCTTAACTGTTGCTTTTAAACAATAGAAATTTGAAAAAAATAAATAAATAAATAAAAACAACAAAATATTTAACAAGAGTGTAATAACATTTACACACACATGACCTGAAAGCTCACTGAATCTTGTTTAAATGGATTTTGTAGACATTTTAAGACCTAAATCAGCACTTTACAGACTAAAAATGGCAGCTGCAGAATTTAAACCCAACACAGAAGCCATTACTGTGCATATCTCTACAAGACAGCCCTGTTTCCATTTACTGCAGCAGCTCCCATTCAGAGCAATTAAATATTACAGGAATGTTCACAAAAGGCTGCTTATCGACAGCGATAAATCATCCCTGCTGTATTTGAAGACAAGAGCAGGGACAGACAGAGTTTCATTGGATTATGACAAATATGAAACAATCAGTCAATGAGAGAGAGAGATACAAACCACAGAGGTAAACGAAGGAATCTGTCTTGTTTGCAAAGAACATTAAAATATGGGTTATTTCAGTCATAATTATCATGACAGATGTCGACAGTATAAGCCAAAACTATAAATCACAATATGCAACCGTTGATGGAAGCATATGGACCTATTATTTATAATATCTACATGGCATATGGTGCGCTTAATATTATAAACATTAAACCCACAGTTTTGTTCTTTATTGCAGAATGAATTGATTGTTTAATTAGTTTATAATGTTAGGATACTGCCAAAATCCAAAAATATGGGCTACACAAAGAAATAGGAAAGTTGTGGGAAAAAGAGCTCTGAAGGCTATTTTAGTCACCAACAGCTATTTCAGTCGCTGTCTTCTGACAGGTAAACGTGCAAGCGACACGTGAAAACTGAAATGTGAGTTTTCCGACACTTTGCAGTGAGTAGGAACTATTAATCCACAATCACTCCATTTTACCCTTCTTAACGTTCCACTGCTGGAAAATGCAAGACTGCACTTTCTCCTCACGATAATTCGCCCCAACATTAAACTCCTGCACGTGTCATTGTTGGCCATATTCCCACACTTCCCCTAATTTCCTGTCTGGGGTCAGTGTTTTCATGGCGACAGGCAGAGGACTGACCTATCAGATCGTTTGTATAGAGGCATGAGCGCCAAAACCTAAAGCCATGTGCTGACCGGCTTCAATCCGCTGGCTATTTTCCCTGCCTTTTCTCCTGCTTTCCAACAAGCCTCAGGTACTTTCACAGGATTATGTCCTGAACTAAATCTTGTGATTCCATAAACAACCTCCAACTGCAACAAGAAAACACTTGGTACCTGCAATACTACTGATGCTGTAGTATTTGCATCAAGTAAAAGCCACAATTCCTCAAACTTTTGCTGTTAACAATGGGTTTGTCATTATTCAAACTGTTCTAGCAACTTTACAAAGATATCAATATATGTGTATTCGCACTTTATGCAAATATGGTTTGACTAGGCAAACAGGACATTCAAATGATTCCAAAAACCTAGTGAGCTGCCAGCATAGGCAATGTTTTAAGGCATCAAAGGTACGGTCCTGACACAAAAGGCTGTAAAAGTAGGGGTCAAAATGAGAATCCCCTCCTTAGGAACCTTCATTTGGCCAAAATGGCAATTGATGGCAATCCCAGAATGCATTGTGATAAACCTAATGAACCAAAAAAAACATCTCATAATAGCTGTGTTCAAAATTGCATGCTCGAGTAGGTACATCCTTTGAATAAGTAATTATTTCTGACAGTTAAAATAAAAAGTATGTACTATATAGCATGAATGTAATCCAGACTATATTCGTCATGTTGTCTTGTGACCTTCAGTTGTCACTTAAGAAATTTCGCAGGAAGTTGTAGGTCATCCGGGGACTAATGTTTTACGAATACTGTAAATTCGGAAATACTATTCTTTAGCATATTGTTTTTCGCTTACTATGTCGTAGGGAAGTATGTGATTTCGGATGCAACCAAAGTGAGGTCTTCAATGTGATTAATGGTTTACCTATTATTTGTGTTCGCGATTTTATTTTTATATATTTTAGAATGTATAATTTTGTTAGCTTAGCCACATGCTAACATCAATCTCTACTGGATTCAATTGTGAGTTGAACTCTCTAGTCTACTGCACTTCACATGAAGAGTGCCGGTTTTGGGGAAAGTAATGCATTACAATATTGCATTACTCCAAAAAAGTAACTAACTGCTTTACTTAGTTACTTTTTATGGAAAGTAATGCATTGCATTGTTACTTTTTGTCACCCAAAAGTTATTTTTGGCAACTTTAAAGACCCTTTCACACCAAAAGTGAAATTAATAAGCCTGAAGGAAGTGCCTCTGTTTCTGTGCTTTACTCCCAAATTCTCTCAACATGGGTACAGGAGAGCTGTCAGTCAATAAATGGGAAAACAAAGTAACTTGTGTTACTTATAAATTAACAACAAGATAACAGTTACTTTTTCAAGTAATGCATTACTTTACTAGTTACTTGAAAAAGGAATCTGATTACATAACCTGCGTTACTTGCAATGCGTTACCCCCAAAACTGAAGAGCGCTATATTTTATTTCATACTTAGAGCTGCTGCCTATGTAGGGTGTTTCATTTCAGTCACTTACTGTATGAGGTTCCCTGAGCTCACAAGTTTTAGCTAATGCTAGTGACTAGATAATGAAGTTATCTTGTTTTAAGGAGCTCTCTTGAAATGTAGCCCTTGAAATGTTTTTAAGCTATCATAAAACTTGTGCTGTTTTTAGCCTCTAGCTCAGAGAAGCCTGAGCTCCTTGTACAGCTGGGCCTTTGGTTTTGGTTGGAAGCATGCATAAACACTGCCACTGACCATTCAAGATGGTGTTTTCCCTGTTACTGCCATCCTAAATCCACCAAGCATAAAAATAACCTCCACAAGACACAAGTACACTGGCCTGCAGACTACTTATGCAAAAATGAAACTGTATTTTAGGGCTGGGATGTTTCCACCAGTGTAGTCAAAGTTTGAAAGCTGTGCCAGAAATTCCAGTACTATCCTGAGTCTGCCGCAAATGACAAGGGACAAAGTTCACGTCCTGCTCTGGGTCGGGTTCACAGATGTTCTCAACAGCGAGTTTGAGAAAGCACTTGTTCAAGAGCGAAGTATTAAGATGAATCACTTGCACACACAAATGCAATGTGAATACCAATAGCAACCATCGGTGAGAGAAAACTATGCGTTTAGTGCTTTGTGTTCATTGGATTTTAAATGGTTGGTACAGCGGGCGCCTTGTTAAAAGCATGTGCGCTCACAGAAACGGCTCCAGGAAAGAAGGACTAAAGTAAATAGAAAAGAGGCAGAGAGTGTGTGTTGGAGAAAGTGGGAGTGACTTGAGTTGGCAAAGAGAAGCGAGTCTTAAAGACTTCCAGATGTGGGGCTGGTTGGCAGATGATAGAGAAGAACTTTTGTAGCAAACGTACTATGAATTACTTTGAAAACCTTGTGAGTAAAGGTACTCCTACCATCAGTTATAATAAAGTCAACAAGAAGTCAACCCTGTTTACTTCCTTAAAGTCATTTACTTTGTAATGAAATATCTTTTCTAGTGCAAATAGTTATTAAACAACTAAAATTGTAAGAACAAACTTTATTTCATCCATCAGGAACTAATTTGACTGTGAAAGAGTCTCTTTATGACAGGTAGCTGCAGGGTTGGGGCTGAAAAATCAAAGGACTTGATGATAAAGAAAAAGAAATTTGTTTCAGAGGCGGGGCAAGTTATTACATTTTGCCACATGCTAAATAAACTTTAAATTTTTACTTCAAAGTCAGAGGATCAAAAGAAACCATGCAAACTTATAAGTCGAGTGTATTGATCTATGGGAATCAAGACATTCTCAGTCGCAATAATATCAGCCAACAAAAGCAGGTCATGAATAATCTGGTTGTGAGATGCTATGCATAATCAAGCACGTTCTGAAAGGCCACTGAGTCACAGCTGAAATCATCAATAAGCCACGTTTAAGGCGTTTCAGATTCAATCTCCTGCACTCGACAGAGGAAACGCAGTGGATCAGATGCCCATTCATCAACAGTAATGGCACACGAGGGTTTTGCGAAGTGCATGCGCAGCACTTTGTTAACACGGCCGTCCTGAAAGCACATTGATCCACTGGGTCATCTTTATGGACCGACCTAATTTGATGCCCACATGGGTGTACCAGAGAGAGCGAGCTGTGTAAGGATTATGCAGAGCTGAGATCCTGACTCCCTGTGCCAAAAAAGAGCTTTTTGCTAGTGTAGCCTAAATATCGCACCCACACTCCTCTGATCTTCTAATAAAGTCTTTCCACTGCCTCAGTACTGTCATGGAAGTCTTTTTCATGTCAGTAGCTGGATTTGGAGCAATATTTCATGCACTTATTCATCCTGTAGCCTAGCTGAAGTCAGCTACCCATCCTAGGGTATGTTTTCATGACAACAATGTGCTAAAAACGGAAACATTTTTCCTTTGCCTTTTTAAAAAGTTTCACGTATAGACAAGCACATTATTAAAACGATCCCCGATATGCAAAAAGAATAAAAACACTGTACTTTCATGTCAGGCCAGTAGTTGGCGATGCCACTTTGTACTGAAACACTACGCGCCTAAACATGTAAATGCGCATGCCCATGACTTCACCGTTTTCACAAATTTGCGTTTTTGTAGTTTATACGGAGACGATAATGGTATTGTTTACAAAAACTTGCACTTTGAAACCTGTTTCAAAAGTTTGCATTTTCAGGCCCATGTAAATGAACAACCAAAATGCATAACATGTTTTCCATTTTTAGTTGAAAATGTTGTGTAAACGCCCCCTAGGCTACATTGTAGGAGTATTTCAAAGCTTCAACTCAATTTTGTATAGAAGTGTTTGAAAACTGATTTAAATTTTATTACAAAAACTAATAAAAATGACAAAAACACAACTAAATTACTAACACTTTAAAATTAACGAAAATATAAATATTAAATCAAATTCAAAATATTAACAAAAGCAATGATAAATTATACTAAAATATATTTTTTAAAGTAACTCAAGGAAATATTGTTTCTCATTTTAATTTAGTTTAAATTGAAGTATTAAAATAAGCAAAACTAAATAAACAAAAGCTAAAATGTAAAACCATAGACAGATATTTTGATATATGATATAGATTTAGATTTTTTTTTTTATTTTTGGGGGTTTTTTTTGTACTTCTTAATTTCTGTATAGTTTTATTAATTTTTATTTCAGTTTTAGTTATTTTAGTACAACATTTTTTTATTTTATTTAAAGTAACAAAAAAGTTTAGTTTTTGGTTTTAGTTAACCATAATACCCGTTTCACCTTAAACTATCATATTCTATATACAGCAAATATTTAAGCAATACCTAATATTGTTATTAGCTATACACGGCTTTTACTCACCTTGTCCTGCACCATTGTTACAAATGTGAATAACTAGTAATTGTGACAATTGTTAAAGAAATATACTTTTCTAAGCAATCAAACTTATGATTTTTATTTAATGGGTCATCAAATAAGTATATGTTATATGCATATCAAATCTCTTATGTTAACCACCCACATAAGATAGTAATCAAACATGTGTCCTGAAGTTTAGGACAATGCAAACAGAAATTATGAGTAATGATGATGAAAGCAGGACAGTTATACATCAGAACCACATGTTGTCCTTTTACAGATATTGTTTGTTTTCTTTCCTGGTCAGTCGGTTAAGATCGGTTTGCTCAAAGAGGAAATGAAGCGCTTGTGAATGTTTGTGAAAACCTCATGCTAGATGCTGGTAAACCACAGACAAATCATAATGAAAATGCAACCTAGATGATGCAGAAGTTGGCAGCGAGGGGTAATTCTCACAGCTGGAGAAGAGGAAGCATGTAATGACCTGTCACAGGCAGAATGACGCGACTGATCTGTGATTTCTGGAAATTGGTTTTCATCTTTCAGATCAAATGCCAAGAGGACAAATAAGGAAAGCTATCAACATGTGTAGGTCTGCCAACAGATCACAGATTCAGTATTTTAGTACAGATAATTTACACCAAATTGTGATTTTGCAACATCATGTCAGTATTTTACCAACATATCATGCATGACTAGTTTCAAAGGTACTCATTTGTCATAATCACCTGGTGTGGCAGGGATTTTCATAAGGATGTATGAAGTCATTTCCCCTCAAAATCATGCACATGTCCTAAGACCGTAACCACAGGTGTATTTCTTCACATTATATGATAATTACTAATGTTTCATATCCACAATACTCACTTTGAACAGTTTATGTATAGTTGAACAAGCTTAAACCCAACAAACTCATTATTATGAAATATTTTGATTAACAGTGGTATCTTTATCATAACCCTTTTAATATAATGGACTTACAAACTTAGATATTTTACTGGTATTCATACATATTTAAGTGTCGCAATCAGTGTCATCACTGACATTTATAGTTTTTGTTCTTATTCTGTTCATGTTCTGAAATTTCTGCTTTCATTTCAATTTTATAGTTTTAGTAATTTAGAGTTTTTGTAATTTTTATTAGTTATATATATATATATATATATATATATATATATATATATATATATATATATATATATATATATATATATATATATATATATATGTGTGTGTGTGTGTGTGTGTGTGTGATGTAATACAAAAACCTTTACTTTTACTTTAGTTTTAGTTATTTCAATACTTTAACAAATAATATTTTGAATTCGATTTAATTTTTATATGTTCTGTTTTCATGTTAATGTTTTAGTAATTTTGTTTTTGTGATTTTTTTTTTATTAGGCCTAGTTTTATTTTTTATTTAAGTTTTATTTATTAGTTATTTTAGTACCTCAAACTAAACAACAGCTAAAATAAAAATAAAATGAATTTTATATATAGTTTTACGTAAATTTTATAATAAAAACTTTTTCAGTTTTTTTCCGTATTGTTTTAGTTTTAGTTATTTTAGTACTTCTTAAACTAAGAAATCGCTGAAATAAAATGCATCATACTTTAAATATAGTTTAAATACATTTTATAATATATAAAACTTTATTTTATTTCATTTTTTTCCAGTATTGTTTTTGTTTGTTTTTCAGTTATTTTAGTACTACTTAAACTAAAAATGAGCTTAAAATGCATTATATTTTAAATATAGTTTTAAATACATTTTATAATAAATAAAACTATTTTATTTCAGTTTTTCGGTATTGTTTTAGTTTTAATTATCAATAATAAGCATGGTCCAAATACAGTTTGGGGAAACTGTGGTGGCACTTCTCTCCAAAGTGATTTACAGTACCCTTGAAGCATCTTGAGGTGTCTTGCTTAAGTGCGCAATGGTGACGGATGAACCCTTGTGTGGTTTCAACAACCCTTCAGCCAAATCTAACCACAAGGAACTGATGAGCGAAACAGTCTAAGCAACAGTACAACAGTAAAGTACCTACCATTGGCGTTCTTCCCACAGATGAGATGTTCATAGTGCTGCAGGACCCCCCAGAGCTCTGCGTCATTATTGATGACCCCCTCCAGCGCCTCCGCTGTCAGGACGCAGCCGGGCGTCGCGCCTTCCTTCTCCGCCATCAGTACGCGCACGCCCGCCTCCTCCACGAGCGCCTCCATACACGCCGTCAGGCAGATGGCCGCGTACTCATGGATGCGCACCGCGATCCGAGTGTCCACCATCCAGCGGAAAAACCGTCCGACGGAGAACACGAGTCCGCATCGCGCTGACTTCCCCTTGCGCAAGAGCTCTCCAGCGCTCATGTTGTACATAGATATGGCCTTCACTGTGGCCGAGACGCAGTGGTCCGCCAGCGCCCAGCTGAGCACCAAGCGCATCGCGCTTTGAACCTCGAACCTGGTGCATCTGCAGTGCATGACACTGAGCCGCTGCGCCTCTCTGGAGATGCGGATGAGCGCCCTGCGCATCAGGGCGGCCAGTCTGCGCACAGCCTCCGCGGAGAGCGAGGCGCCCTTCCCCGCGCCTTTACGCACGACCCTCCCCACGTCCTCCTCCGTCCACGGGAACTCCTCCAGCTCCGGTAAGCGTGGGCACTTGGAGAAAATGTCCTCTGGGTCCTCGGGAAGCACCGTGTTGACTGTATCCCAGCTGTTGTTCCTGCTGTTCATGGAGCCGGAGTAGTACCGCCAGTTCCCCCGGTGAGGGGTGTTCATGAACGCCTGCGAGTTTGACTTGGAGGACGACAGGCTTAAGGACTTACACGAGTCCCCTGCTCCATAGCCCGAGTCCAGAGTCAAATCCTCCAGAGTTTTCATGTTTGAGCTGTTGGTTCCTGCCATTTCTGCTGCTTTTTCTGTGAGGAACCAGAAAACAGAGGAGACTTTCCAGCTGCGCGAAACTCAAGCTGGTTCTACTGGTTCAGCTTCTCTTTGACATTCATGTAGCACTTTACTGATACACTACAGACCAAAAATACCTTGTGTGAAAGTTTAAAATGTCCAAGTTACATCTTCCGGAGAAGGAAATGTTTGGAGAAACTTGCTTACCTCACTAAATGCCCATTCCCGTAAGAGTGCGCAGGTTTCTCTTTTACTCGTATCCAGTTCTTGAAAATAATAGACCGAACTGAACAGAAAGTTTAAAGAGGAAGTCCAATCCTTAAAGATGATGCAGAAAAGTAGCACGATGTGCATTTCACACCACGCGCCTCTTCTTACTGGAAACTCATGACTAAACTGAAAGCAGGAGGGCGAGAGAGAGAGAGAAGAGGTGTTTGATTCGCGAGCGAATCGATTCGTTTGAACTGATTCGCAAGCGTTTGTGAATCTCCATTAACAGAGAAGCGGCAAAGTACAAGTCTAACATATTACAACCAATGAAGCTGTCAGCACTGATTTAAATCAGTGGTAAATAATTAGTAGGCTATACACCACACACACTTAAACTTGAAAATGCTATAATAAATACTCGCGGGTAAACAAATTTAGGGTTAAAATAGATGATAAGCTTAATTGGGAGTGAAACTAAGGTGGTTTGCAATGTTGATTTATACAAACCGGCGAATCGTTTTTTAACCCGTTTATTAAAATGAACCGCCTGAGTGAACCGATTCGCTCAAATGAATCAAACTCAATGCGTAACAGAGACCAATCAGAAGTTAGTCACCGGGGAGCCAATCAATCAAGGCTGGGTTTCTCAGGAACATACCATGAAGTCATGAATAGACTATTGAGTATTTATAGATATAAATTGATTATTTATAGATTTTAAGGCCTATTCAGACTCTATAGGCCTACCTATATATTTGAAACTGAAACATTATTTCATTTTTTTTATTATAAACATTATAATATATTCATATTTTTATTTTGCTTTTTTTAAACCCGAGTGTCCGCCTCTCTCTTACTCATTTTATATGCCCACAACTAATTTATCAGACTAGATAAATTGCCCACTGAGGCAGAACAAAGTTCCACTATATTGAAATTAAGCAAAGTAAGCCCGAAGGGATGTTGTTTCAAGTAACGATGTTAATCACTGATCGTCATCTAGTCACACATACATTATCTTCAGCTGTGTGCGCTTCGGGCGTATGCCTGATTAAACAGGAGAACTTCAGCATTTGGACAAATCAAATATAACACTGTATGCTTTCATTAAGTTATTAGCAAATATCATTAGGTAAAGTGAATTCAAATAGAGTAATATTTTCATATATATATATATATATATATATATATATATATATATACGACTGATTCACAAAATGAGTCTTAGTTGGAGACATAATAGTAGGATAGTGTATTTTTAGTGAATAGAGAACATGTAGCCTACTATTATTACAGTTATTCAATAAAGAACAAAAAGTCAAAGAAAAAAAGAAAGATAAATGAAAGAATTTACCAGAACAGTGTAGACGGGTGGAGCAGGTTTATGCACAATGTCAACATTACATAATCTGTCAGGACAAACTTCATACTGTACTGGAAGAGTGACTCTGTGCTCTCAACAACTCCATATGAGGAGGTTAATGAAAAAAAAAAACTAAAATAATGACTCCCAACACTTATAGACCCCCCCACCACCATCACCACCATCACAGATGGTGACTGTCTTTATGTGTATTTTAATATACCCAGAAAAACTACATTACATACCCAAATTATATAGTGGCGCCCTCTAGTGATTAAGAAATGAAATGTCAATTTCAGCCAAGCTTAAGAGTCTGTCAGCACTATTTTAGAACATTTATACCTGTACCAGTGAGAAACATAAGAAGATTATGTTTTTATTTTATTTTAGTTTTTTGCACACAAAAGGCCCACTGATGGAAGTAAGGTAGAAAATATCCTGGGGCAGACACCCCAAAAATGATCCATATTAGATCTATATTAACTTAATGTGTTAATAGATGTGTGTTGTCTTTGATAAATTAATAAATACACAGTTTGTATTTTATTTTTTATTATGCATACAATCATATTAAACACATACAAACACAAAATATACAAATATTAAACATTTACAAATATTCCATTAAACATATGAATATACTACACAAATGCTTTAGGCCGTTTGGTCCGAACTGCTGGTCTATGATTTTGTCTGCCATGCGCTCCTTTTTTTCTGGAGGTGCCCTCTGACCCACACCTGCATGATCCTGTTGAAAAAAAAAAAAAAAAAAAGAATGATTTAATAATTTAATGAGTGATTCTTAGAAAACGTCTAAGGACATTGCTTTCAATATGAGGGGGGTTTATGAACCCAGATTAACTTAACCTATTGAAATATAATACATACAGTTTTAAATAGAGGATACAGAAAACAGTAGCTTTAGTGTTTTTAAATAAGTCTAAGTAAAGCTGAGAGACAGAAGGGACTAACCATCTTCAGGGTGAGCTGAGATCTGGGCTGAAGGCTGCTCTGAGCTCTCTGGTTCAGGTGTGAAGTGCTGATCTGAGGGGCTTGATGTTTCTGTCTCCCCAGTTTCAGCTTCATCTGCAGCTTGTTGTTGATTTCCACACCCAGTTTTGTTGTGGAGGTGGCTCACACACATCGACATTGTCCTGTTGAAGAAACAGACATAATCATGTAATGCTGGGCAGGTTTAAGGAGTGTTTCATAAATCTAAAGATATAGCTTTCTATCATTTTGAAATATAATACGATTTTGGATGAACAACATAGTAGCTTAGGTGAAGGCAGTGTTTAACTTTTTGAATAAATCTGAAAGTAAGTAGAAATTAAAGATGGAAAGTACTTACTGAAGCTTTCTGCTGTCTCCACTGTCTCTGCTGCTGTCTCTGCTGCTCTGGGATTCTGGGATTCACTCTCTGTTGTGGGGAACTTTAGCTCACATTTGCTCCCTGCAGAGTCTCAGAATACACAGGCTCTACTTTTGAGGTCCTGGAGGGCCTGGGTGATGCCTGGGTGGTAGAGACAGGCATGCTCTGATGCTCGGCAAGCCTTCGTTTTCTTGTGTTCGTGGTCCTGGAGGGCTCTGCTGCTCCCTCTAGAGGCTCAGCGGGCTCTGCATCTGCTGGTGGAGACCTGGCATGCGCTCCTGATCTCTGTGGGGTCCCAACATGCACGGCGTTCCTGTCAGGTAAAGGAGCTTCCTGTGGGGACCTGGAAGCCATGGGTGGACCCTGTACAGGAGAGGCTTGATGCTTCTGCTGCAGCAGCTCCTGCTTCAGCGGCTCAGATTTCTTGAGCCTCTGCCTCTCAGAGGTCTTTTGGGGAACAGGTGCTCCCTTCAAAGAAGAGGCTGGAGGTGACACATGCAGGAGCTCCTGCCTCAGCGGCTCAGGTATCTTGAGCCTTTGCCTCTCTGGGGTCTTGTTGGATGCAGGTGATTCCTTCTGAAAAGATGCTCGAGCTGACACCTGCAGGACCTCCTGCCTCAGCGGCTGAGGGATTTTTAGTCTTTGCCTTTCAGGGGACTTTTGAGGCACAGGTGTTCCCTTCACAGAAGAGGCATGAGGTGACACCTGCAGGAGCTCCTGCCTCAGCGGCTCAGGTATTTTGAGCCTTTGCCTCTCTGGGGTCATTTGAGGCACAGGTGCTCCTTGAACAGAAGAGGCTTGAGGCTTCTGCTGCAGCAGGTCCTGCCTCGGTTGCTCAGGGATCTTTGGTTTTGGTACCTTTGGGGGAGGCATAGCTTCTCTCTTTAGAGACGTGGTGCGCATGGCTGTGTCTTGTGTTGACACTGTGGGCACTGGTGCTCCCTGTGGGGACCTAGCAGGCACAGGTGCTCCCAGTTCAGAAGCGGCCTTTAGCAGATGCTGCCTCAGATACTCAGGGATCCTGAGCTTTCCTCTTCATTGGGAGCCAGTGGTCACAGGTGCTCCCTGTGTGGACCCAGCAGGCTCAGGTGCTCCCTGTTTGGACCCAGCAAGCACAGGTGCTCCCTGTGTCTTCTTCTGCCTCCACGCCTCATTGGTCTTCAGTGCTGCATCTGGGAACCCTGAGCGCAGGGACTCAGCCTTCTCAGATTCATCACTGAAGGCCAGAGATGCGGGGCATGAAGTTTCTCCTTCCTCCATTGTTCTGCACCACTGCACTGAGGTGAGGTCCCCATACTCCAGCTCTTCAGATAGAGGAGAAGAAACCTCCATTATTGCCCACCACCAGCTTGCGGCGAGGGCAGCGGTGAGCTCATCTGAGAGTTCAGGAGATGAGGACTGCACTGCACTCTCAGGAAAATGTGATGTTTGATGAGATGGTAAAAGATGATCCAAATAAGTGAGCAATACACAATACTGACTTTGTCTTTCTGTCTGTAAACACTGCGACAGAAACAGAAAGGTAAACAGTTGAGTTGTGTAAACATATAAGAGGCTGCAAGTTGGTTGTTTTAGTTTTATTTATGGGGGTCCATCAGTGCAGTTTTTATTATTTTACCAACTAATGTGCATAACTCAGATGCTTATAATGTGAAAGTATATAATGTTACATCCTTCTACATACATATGTAATAATTGTAAGAGATAACTATCAAACTATTAAGCTATCAGTATCAGCTTTCAGAATTAATTATAATCAAGGAGTGATGGATGAAGTTCCTCACAAAGACAAGGTAAGGTCCATGGGGCTCTGTATTTATGAGTAAATGTTTAATATGGTCATAATCTGTATTTGGCAATGCAGGCTTTGTTCTGTTGATTTAATAGTACTGAAAAGTGTTGTGTTGATGGAGACATTATAACACGTCATTTTAATTATCAAGAATATAGGAGGATATCATCTGTGTATGGGAGCATAATTAACAATCATATTAAAAAAACAAAAAACAAATTGCTTAAATCAGTGATTCCTTTGATCATTATTAATTTACATAGGCCTATCTGAAAATTTCCACACGGACCTCCACTGTGTAGCCTGTTTATTTATCTCAATGCACAGAGGAGATTTTTCTCCAAGTTATAAAAATATTGATTAAAAATGTAGATGTCCGAAGTGTAAAGAGGATACTCATAATCACTCGCCACAAAATGCATGATTTCTCTGCACTCATATTTATAGAGAACTCACCGAACGTTCTAATGGAACGCAGCGACCATAATGACGTTAATGGACCACACCCACTGATCTCATTGGCGGAAATTTGTCTTAAAACAACACATCTGCTTTAATATTACAATTATAACAAAATTTTTTAAAAATATTAGCTAAAAAATATTAGCTAAACTTAAAAGCGCTTGAATATATGTATTTTTTTGACAGCAGAGGGCAGCAGCCAGCGTGTGAAGTTGTCATGGCAACCAGATTGCCTGCTGATTTAAAGGAGGCCGGAGAGAAATTTATATATCTTATTCATTTGTCCCGTTCAGACCAAGAACAATAACTAGCCTATATTTTACGTCCACAACTGACGGTAATGCTCTGTTTATTGCGTGCGCTGCAGTTTTGTCGTCTGCGCTTAAATGCTCGAGCTCTTTAAAGTGGATTCTGATTGGCTGTTAATGTTTTTTTTTTCGTTCATCTGCTGAAAAAAAAAGTCGTTCTCAATGCAATGTTAGGGACTTTTTGCTGAATCATTGAAAAGTAGCTTTCGGCATAGGTATGAGTCTAATATAAAGATATAGATATAATCATTATATAGATCAATGTGAACGAACATGAGTCTTTTTGCAACAACTGTCATTGCAACAAGTTTACATTTTATATGATGTTAAAGCAGATTCACAGTAGTGTTAGAGATAGTCTGCACTGGTAGGAACTGTTGAGTATTAACACCCACAGTAAGATTACACTAATAGGCCTACTCGACCCATACTCTGAATCATTACCTAAGGCCTATTTTTGGGTTCATGAATCAGAGTTTGACTGTTCTCCTCACCTCATGTTCAGTCTTGTGTAATACAGTCGTGATGTAAAGTGTACTTAAGATATGTTTATAAAAAGAAGAATGTGCTGTCAAAAGTATATGAGGAGTGGATTTGATATGACTTTTAAAGTGCAGTTTCCACTGACTGACCCTGAACATTTGGTTTGCATAATAAATTGAAGATGTGACGTCGTTGTACTTGGGCTCTATCTATAGTGGCTGAAAACTGTAATGCAAATTTATTAAAATTCTTACGTTTACGTTTGGAAGCCGCAGAATTTTATCCAAAATGACGTAAAGTGGACTGAACATGTATATTTTATCTATGACCTTATTGTTGAAGCGATACTCTGCCTGTTAGCTAAAACAAAAAATAATAATAATATTAAAAATCTAGTTTCTAAGATCAAAAAGCGTAATAAAACAAACATACTCGAAGTGCTTCAACTTTAAACTTTATTTTTCAGAAAAATGAACCCAAAAATGTTAAAATAAAATGCAAACATTCTGAAAATTTTCTACACAACAATTTCACAGAAATTACCTTGTAATGCAGATCCCTGTATTAGGCGCAATGTATTAGTGTCCTCTCTTCGTTTAGTTTTAAATAGGCAGTCTGAAAATACATCGAACCAGGAGGAGAAGACAAAAGAAACATCTCAATTTAGGCTACTCTTTTAAAAAGGAGGTTTTACGCAAAAGTTGGGCTTTATAACTCTTGGTGTTTCTGATATGAAATCAAAACACATTTTATGCCAGCTTGTAAACATATTATAGATGTTTGTAAGTTAGAGTGATATAATGATCATTTCATACACTCAAGCTGCCCGTGTCAGTGTAAAACATTGTTTTCATCTACAAGCTTTTCATTTATAGCCTATATACTGTAGTCAAACAAAATTCTGTCGATTATCACTGAAAATCATTTTGACTCTTTGTCTAGTTTGTAAAAATCGTATTTACAGTAACGCACTTACAATGGAAGTCTATGGAGCAAGATATTTCAGACGATGTAACAGCTTAAACTAGCTGTTTTTAGATATGGGACTAGAGTTTATGGCGGGTGAATACTGACAAAAGTGGATTTTCTTTATGTAAACAGTAGTTCACGAATAGTCACGTTACGTTTCTGGTATCTTTTGCGTAACTCACAACTTTATGTGGCTGAAATTGCTTATTCTGCCACATTTGTCTCATGTTAACATCTAGAATGTTATATTTAGTGCCTTGCCCCATATACTTCTGTTTTATGTCTTTTAGCTGTAAACACTTTATTTATTTATTTATTTTTTTGTCTGTACAAACTGGGGAAGGAGTCAAACTTATTTTCTGTGGTAAAAGATCCACTTTTGAGAGAGAAAAGATAACCTGCGACATTTCTTTAAAAACGGACCAAACAATAGCGAAAACCTTGGACAACTCCATTAAAAAAGCTATCAGATTATTCAAAACAATTATTTTCTTTCTAAAATGTTCTACTATTCATTCATCTCCACAAAACAATGCTATTTAGGGACTTACACAACCCAGACAGCTAAACATCAGGACTCCTTCCTAACCCTGTATGGACTGCCATGTTAAATTACATCAAAGAAAGGCACACAGCTTCTGAAGAACATCTTTATCCTACGGTTAAACTCTGTAGAAATGGATACTGCATCAATGGGACAGAGATTACGTCTAGTCTAAAGCCCAGACTAAAACAGCAGTCTGAAACGTTTCTTCTGCATCTGTGAAACTAGCCAATAAAGACTACACCTCTTCTGAAATCAACTGGAAACGAGGAAAGGAAGCAGCTCAGACATACAGACAAATACAAAGACGAATAATTTTAATTTCATAGCTCAGCAGGCCGTTCTTGGTCCAGTCGTGTCCAGAAGTTCAGCAGGACTTTAGAAAGGAGTCGCCACATGTCAGATCATTTCTACAGTTCAAGTGTAAGAAGGCGTCATGTCTGAACAGGAAGTGACATTTACAGCTATATAAAAGCAGACGTCTAAGTACCAGCGCACATCTAAACCTTTAGACAATCATTTCAGCAGGTAATATCTTAAGTGCAAACCATATTCATATGACCCAAAGTGCCTGAGCTGCTAGTTTGGAGTAAAATTGAAACAATTTCCATTTCCTTTAAATCTTCAGTAATCACTCCTGACCTAACAGATAGAGATACATACAAATACACACTCGGTGAATGAGAGTCTCTTTCGAGTGTTGAGTTTGGACAGCAGCTTGGCAGCGTCATGGGTCTCCTATATGAGACGGGCCTCACGAAAGGGGCCCAGAGACACAACGGTTTGGTCCTTTAAGGTCCCGTTCTTGTGCCGAGTTAGTTTGAAGTCTCTCAGCGAGGTTCAGTTTTATCCTTTAGGTGCTTTACTGGACTGTGAGTTCCACATGCCTCTTTTAGAGTGATAGTAGTGAAAGAAGTTTCTCAGTCTTAAACGCTCAACCTCCAGACCGTTTTGTAGAACTCTGAAAAAGAGAGAGAGAGATTAATTTAATTCATTAATGTAATATATTTCCTTTTCATTAAATGCTTTTTTTTTTTTTTTAAATTATTCACTTTTAATTATTTATAATTAAATTATTTTAATACTTAATTTTAATTATGTCATTAATAATAACAATAATATATCAAATTATTACTATTATTATTAACAACAACAATCACTGTCAAAATCTCATCATATCATAATTTAACTAATATTAATAATTTTTATTATTATTAATACTAACAACAGTATTAATAATAATAATAACAACAATAACAAAAATAACAATAAAAATAATGTCAATGTCAAAATCTTTGTCAATTCAATATTAAAATTGTATAGTTATTAAAAAATATTTTTTATTTAACATTTTTATTTTTATTTAACATTTAACAATTATTTATTAAAAATATTATTATTAATAATAAAAGTAACAACAACATTACTGTCAACATTTTGTTCAATTCAATATAATTTTAATAATAATATTACGTTCAAAAATCATATTTATTTAATATATAAGAATAATATATAATAGGGGTGTCCCCGACTAAGGATTTTCATAGTCGAATCAGAATTTTTGAATCTTGCCGATAGTTGACTGATATATTTGGTGGCGGGGCCAAAATACATTACCAAGAGTCAAGTCAGACATTCGACAGTCATAAATACTGACGTTAACACACAGGGAAAATGTGTAACAGACGCCTCGCAGATACAAAAATAATGTTTTATGTTTTGATTAAAAGATAGTTAACATTAAACGTCAGCGAAACCCTAATTCACAACATTTTTTACAATAGTGCTCTCATTATAATGTTATGTATATGACAGTAGATATTAATGTTCTGCATTTCTGTTTTGAGCTGCGCACGCTGAAGATGACCAGTAGAATTAAGCATTTGATAACAGGTTTTTAACTGGGATTCAGGGATTTAACTCATCATTTATATCATATATAATACGTTTTGTTATTTATACAACATAATGTTAATATTACGACTTACAGTATAGGCTATCTGCACAAAATTCCCAGAATGCACATGAACGTGTCTGCGCGGCTCTGAATGAATTCATTTTGTGGACGCGTTCTTCACGCAACAACGTGAACTACGGCAACGGCAACTAAACTCGAAAAATTCACAGCGTTTTATTATAATATTGTTCTCATTATAATGTTATGTATATGACAGTCCCAGTCATAGTTATTAATATTCTGCATTGTTGTTTGTCCTGCTCGCGCTGCACGCTAAAGAGATAATCACCGTAGTACTACAATGAAGCGCTTTACTGCAGCGCAGTTCAACCAAATGCATCTTATACAAGATAAATAATATATACACAATATATATATATATATATATATATATATATATATATATATAAACCGGCAGAAATGTTTTGAAATCACTTGTACCCTACCTGATCAAAAAATCCAGTCTTTCACTCTGCCTGTGTCAGTTTGAGTCTTGCTAAAATTTTAAATCCCTGCCGCAATGATGCTCCTCTGTCGGTCACGGATTATTAAGTTAAACTTAGAGGGATAGTTCACCCAAAAATGAAAATTTGATGTTTATCTGCTTATCCCCAGGGCATCCAAGATGTACGTGACTTTGTTTCTTCAGTAGAACACAAACTAAGATTTTTAACTCAAACCGTTGCAGTCTGTCAGTCATATAATGGCAGTCAATGGGACTCACGGCTTTGAGAGTCAAAAAAAAAACATACACAGACAAAACCAAATTAAACCCTGCGGCTCGTGACGATACATTGATGTCTAAAGACATGAAACGATCGGTCTTTGCAAGAAACTGAACAGTATTTATATAGTTTTTAACCTCTGATCCACCGCCATGTCTAACTATCCTGAGCGCATCCATGACAGAGCCCGTGCCTGACGCGTCTTCTTCTTCTTGCTTTACGGCGGATCGCAGACTTGTACGTGCATTACCGCCACCTATCTCTCAAATGAACCATTGACACTCCTAATTGAGATTGTAGATAGAGTGTCAATGGTCCATTTGAGAGATAGGTGGCGGTAATGCACGTATAAGTCTGCGATCTGCCGTAAAGCAAGAAGAAGAAGAAGACACGTCACGCGCCGTCTGATCTGGATGTGCTCAGGACAGTTGGAAATTGGGGTGGATCAGAGGTAAAAAACTATATAAATACTGTTCAGTTTCTTGCAAAGACCGATCGTTTTGTGTCTTTACACATCGGTGCATCGTCACGAGCCGCAGGGTTTAATTTGGTTTTGTCTGTGTATGTTTTTTTTTAATCTCAAAGCCGTGATTCCAATTCACTTCCATTATATGACTGACAGACTGCAACGGTTTGAGTTAAAAATCTTCGTTTGTGTTCTACTGAAGAAACAAAGTCATCTACATCTTGGATGCCCTGGGGGTAAGCAGATAAACATCAAATTTTCACTTTTGGGTGAACTATCCCTTTAAATCTATAGGGGTGGTTGGATTTATTCACGCACGTTAAAATATTTATTTAAAGCTTCTTTATTTTCAGATTCTTATTTACAGCATTATCTTAATAGGTTGTATATTGACTTATTGGGAGAAACCAGTAGTTCTGTGTGAAATCAGACATTTGAGCACCCCCACATAGCCAAAATGACATGATCATAACACCTCTGTGAGATTGGGAGTCGAATCAGGCTCCTCCTATCGAAGCATCGAATCTTCGACTATTCGGGGTCACCCCTAATATATAATAATGTCAAATCTCACAATTCAGTATCATAATTTTAATAGTATTAATACAATTATATTATATATTATTATCATCAATAACAATAATATTGTCACTGTTCAAATCTCTCTCTCAATTCAATATCATAATTGAATTAGTAATATTAATAATAAAATAATATTTAATATGATTGATGATGATGATGATAATTACTACAATATCACTTCAAACATCACTGTGAAAATCCCTTAATTCACTACCATAATTGTAATAATAATATGAATAAAATATTTATTTAATATATAATAATAATAATAATAATAATAACAACAACAACTATTATTATTAACAATGAAATAATATTTAAATATCATAATTTTAATGATATTAATAAAAAACATGATATTTAACATATTAATATGATAATTAATAATAATAATAAAAAAATAATAATAATAACAACATCACTGTCAAAGTCTCTAAATTATCATAAATAACTGAGATAATACCATAATAATAATAATAGTTATTATTAACAACAAAATTATATTTCAATATGCTTTTAATAATGATGTTAATAATAACAAGATATTATTAACATCATTAACATTATTATTATAAGTATTATTAATAATAATACTAACAAAAACATCACCGTCAAAGTCTCTAAATTTGTAAAGTTGTAAATAACAGAGATAATGCCATTATCATAATAATTAATAATAATAATAATAATAATAATAATAATAATAATACATTAAAATAATATTTCAATGTAATTTTAATAATTAGATTAATAATAACATGATATTTAACATATTATTATTATTATGATAATATTATCAATAATAATACTAACAAAAACATCACTTTCACTGTCTTTAAATGATCATAAATAACTGAGATAATACCATTATCATAATAACTCCTAATAATAATAATAATAACTCCTAATAATAATAATAATAATAATAATATCATAAATTGTATTGCAAAAAATAAATGAATACTATAAAATAAACTTGTTCCCTGTAAAGTGCTTCTACCTGTCCAGTAGTTCCCAGTCTTCTCCTCCCCAGCGGTCCTTAAACTCCTCTGTGTTCATCCCACCAATCTTGTCAAAGTCTGACTTGTAGATCCCAAACAGGCCGAAGCCGTTCACCTCCCAGTAACCTACAGACACAGACACACGTGAGTTTGATCAAGTCCAGTGTGCAGCGGCTGTGTTTCTGCATGTGTGTGAGTTGTGTCATACCGTCAGGCTCCTGCGGTGAGCTTCCGCAGCCCAGTCTCATGACTATAGGAGCGAAGGCCAGTTTGCCCTCCACACAGTGTTTCCTGATGTTCTCCAGGATGTTCAGAGGGAAATGAATGTGCAGGTCACACAGAAACACGATACTGTGACTGTCCTGCAAACACACATTAGCAAAAATCAGCCCACACCGCTGCAGTACTAAACACAGCCTGCTCGAGATCTTTGTTTTCTAAGTTACGTTATAGCAGCAGCCATGAATCACCAGCCACATTTAGACACTCATTAACTCGAAGAGGATTCCTAGAAACGGTTGTCTCTGCAAACAGTGAATCACTGATAATCACACTCGCGTTGAGGTTACAGGTTTAATCGCTGTATGGGAAATTGTGACATAATGCTGCATCATGCTGGAATTACTGCAAGTGTGAGTTAACAGCTAATTAAAAAACAAAACAAAAAAAAAACAGTTACGTGTTCATCAGATTCATTATTTTCATTTTATGAAAGATGCATCTTTTGCCAATTGACTGTAAATTCATGTAAAAAAACAACTGAATCTTGGTAGTTTGTCAACTAAATCTATATTTGTTTATACAGTATTTTCTAAACATTTACTCTTGATAATATTGATAATGTGTTTATATAAAAAAATATATATTTTACACTTTATCCAAAGCATTTTACATCAGTACATTTGATTTCTGGGAATCGAACCCATGATGACCATAGCATTCCTAGATCCAGCTAGTTGAGCAACAGGAACAATTTGTGTGCCGTTATGCGCTTTACCACAGATATGAAACATCACTGAGGATGTCTGAACATCTACAATGTGTCCTTTTGGAATTATAATAAATCTGATATTCTTAAAGCTGTGAGTGTATGATTACCTCTATGGTGTCCACACCGATCTGTAACCCAGCAGAACGTTCAAAGTTTCCTTCTCTCCTCAGATACTCATATCTGTGTCCAAAAAAGTCCAGAAAAATAAAAATACAATAGTAATATGCCTCTACATTTATATGGTAATACATAATTGGCTATCTGAATACTGTATATAATTAGTTCTATTAATTATAATTAGTCGATTAACATATATTAAATGAATATTATATTTTTATCTACTAATTAATGTAAAAAATAATCTGAAATAATTTACATTTCTAAATATATAAATAAATAAATAAACACACACACATACACACATATATATATTTATATAAACTTTACATATTTACAATGTATAGGAATGTTTATGTAAAGGGAAAGTTGATGCATCATGTTTCCATTAGACTTAAAATGTAATGTTTATAAATTATTACATTTAGTCTTTCAATAAATTGTGGTTTAAAATAGTTTTAGATGGAGTTTAGCAAGTCAGAGTGCAAGATGTATCCACTACCTACCCATGCAAGTTTCTATATAATGAATATAATAACAGTTTGCATGTAAGTGTGTGTCGGTGTACCGTGGAACGGAGCTTTCTCTGAGAGCTTGTTCCACGTCCATGTCTTCACTCTGGAAGTCCACGATGATGATGTTGAAGTTGTTGTCCTTGGTCTCACGGTGCAGGAACTCCATGTCTGAGATGAACTGCTGAACCCAACGAGCCTGATTCTTCACTAAAGGAAACAAATCAACACATTTATTATAATAATAATACATAATATACATACATCATCCATATCGAAGATCCAAACAAAGATTTGCATTTTAATTAGCATCACAAAAAATGACTTGTATCTGTATTTATACGATATAGCTGTTATTGTTGTTTACACTTCAGACAAGGCAAAATTATATGATTCTGCTGTTCTATAAATGTCATTTATTTTAAATATTTAATTTATAGTCCCGAGGTACTGAGAGCTTCATTTCAGTTTATGTACATTATTACATTTGTGGACTTTTTCCCCAGTTGGCCTTTCTAAGCCAAAATGTATTTTGTTTTTATTGAATTGTGTTAAATACATGAGAAACTTGCGTAAAATGTTATTGTGATGTTTTTATCAGCTGTTTGGACTCTCATTCTGACGGCACCCATTCACTGCAGAGGATCCACTGGTGAGCATGTGATGGAATGATAAATTTCTCCAAATCTGATGAAGAAACAAACTCATCTACATCTTGGATGGCCTGAGGGTGAGTAAGTTTTCAGCAAAATTGTCATTTTTGGGTGAACTATTCCTTTCATACAGTTCTATTAAACCAACTAGAGTGAGTATTATGTAAACCGGTTGCCTGTAGTGTGAGTTTCTGCTAAACAAATCCAAACTGTAGATGTATTGTTCCGCTAAGGCTAGACAGATGTGACAGATTCCATGTACATGAATGGAATTTCTGATCAGGCAAGGGACATTTTTTCATCACATATCTGCCAATCAAAGTAACCCACAATGCAAAACCTTTCAAATACATTGCTACACAAAATACATTGAAAAATGAGAAACAAGCATGAAAAACAAACCAGGTCCTCACCTTGATTTGAATTTCAAAATAGAGTGGCTCCAAGAGATACTTCGACACTTAAGTCGCACTTTAAAATTCATGAACGTCAATGCGCTACATAAAAACATCCCAAACAAGGTGGCATTTAAAGAAAAAGCACAAGCACAGGATTTCTGGCGATATATTTAGTTACATCATAGGTTCTCAACTCTGACCCATGAGGTACATTTTCCTGTTTTCCAGTTTAGCTCCAAACCTAATCAAACACACCTGAACAAGCTAATTAAATTCTTCAGGATTACTAGTAATTTCTAGTAGAGTCACAAGCAGGTGAGTTTGAACAAGGTTAGAACTAAACTATGCAGGAAAGGGGACCATCTGGGTACATAGTTTTACATTTATTACTTACCTGGTACCACAAAATGCACCATGACATCCTTTTTCCACTGCAGCATCACTGGCTGGCACAGCAGGGGTTTGGCATACACTGTGCCCCACTGTGGGGTGCCATGGGTCCCGCGGGTAGGTGTGCGGGAGGGTGGAGCAGGTGGGCTGCCAACAGAGGAAGAGGGAGATGATGCTGTGACCCCTTCCATATTCTCCAGACTGTCTTCTACACGGCCACGGTGCAACAGCATGTAGATGTACTCGGAGAGACGGACCACTTTACGGCCTCTCTCCATTAGCTCCAGCTCTATTAGGTAGCGGTTACCGCGTGCAGAGTCACGCCGCTTTTCCACATTTATGATGCGGAGGAGAGTGTAAATCCTGGGAAATAAAGAGGAAAAAAAGAATAAATGGTGGAGTGAGTGGTTGTGCGATTACTTGAAAATGCACCCAGGTGCAATTTTAAATGTGTATGAATGGTAAGGTGCCCATTTTCAAGAGTAATTACAGTAATTCTCTTTATAGCTAAATAGCTGTACAGTTAGAGAGAAGAAAAAGAAACTGAAAACTATTTTTTTTTTTTTACAAATATTTTGCAAATTAAATTAGAATTTTTGTCAGCAATTATTTTCAGCAGAACAACAACAACAAAAAAGTATGCAAACATTGTGTACAAACCAGACACTTATATTTTATCGATATACAGTCAAACCAAAAATTATTCAAACACCAGCTATAATTTTTGATATTTTTTTTTACTAGTGGGTGCAGGACATTATAGTTCATTTATGTAAGTGAGCATAGCAAAATAAAGTAAACTGTGACATATTATACCCAAAAATTCTTCATACAGTGGACTACCAGTAAAATTGATAAAAATTTGGGACCAGAAATTTGATTTGACACTTTGACCTGACCATGTTTTGTTACATACCTTTCTATTAAAGTTATCTGACATTATCAAGATGAATTTGTTCTGACACAGTTTAACTCTTGAGTTCTTGTCATATTTTATTACCATTTTTTTAACTATAGCGAGTAAACTGTGATAATGTGAGACATGTTGATTGTGTCTGAATAAATTTTGATTTGAATGTATTGCAAGTGAAATGTGTATGAATTCAGTTATAGGAGTAATTATTGCCAAATAGTTGTTCAGTAAGTAAGGAAAAAGATAGTACAAAGAACTGTAACTATAAATGAAACAAAAATTTGAATATAAATACACACTGTGACTACTAATATTTTACTAATATTTTCCAATTAAATGTGTATAAAAATACATAAAATGTAAGGTGTCCATTTTCCTGTAATTATAGTAATTCTCTGTATGGCTTACTAGACAGGCAGAAAAAAGAAACTGCAAAGGAATGTAACAGTGAATTTAAAAAAAAAAAAATTCCAAAACACAAACACTGTGTGAAAACCGATATTTACCGATGTATTGTGAATTAAATGTGTATGAATTAAATGTTTAAGTCTCTGTATCGCCAAATGGCTGTAGAGTTACACAGCAGAAAAATAATTTTATATATAAATATAGATTTAAATATAAATAAATAAAGTGTGAATACTGATATTTTACCGATATATTGAAAACTAAAATTTTGATTTCTGAAACTGCCTCACCCTCCATTGCGTTCGTTGAGTTTCTCCATGTACTGTGCAAGTACGTCCACCACTTCGCTCTCAGATAGCTGCAGGTTTCCAGACACGTTGCATCGAAGATCATTCCAGTCAGAGCGCAATGTCTCAAAGTCCATGCTATTAACGGAAAATGTCCTCTGCCAATTAATGGCCTCCTCCGCCCACCCAGGACGAGGCTCCACATCCTCATAGCTATACTCCGAAAGGCCTCCGTCCTCCTCCATTTCTGGGTCCGTATCTGGCCGCTGCTGTTGGGACTCGGTAATCTCAGAGGTGTGCAGGTAGGAAGTGACACGGAGAGGCTCTGTTGGAAGCACGTTCTCAGAGGAGTTAGCGGACGGAGGGGTGGGAGCAGGAGGTGGTCGAGCGGTAGTGATGGGCCTCAAGGGATGCTGGTGTTTGTCCCAGACGCCTCGTATCCTCCTCTCAAAGCGGCTTGGGATTGCTGCTCTGTTTGGGGCCACAGGAGTTACAGCTGGCTTGCTGAAGTTGGGGCTCACTGGAAAGACCTTGTTCTCTTGCAGAGGAGACCGTGCAAATAGCTGGGATGCACGCAGAGCTCCTTTGCTGAGCTTTGGTTTGGCACTGAGGTTCACCAGCTTTGTGGTTTTGCCATTCTGGTACAGGAAAACACCAGGGAAGACCTCTCTGGGTTGGCGTGAAACAAGACTTTGCTTCTCCTTAGCAGGGCGAGGTCTTGTGACGTAGACTTTGTTGTCCTCCTTCTTACGCTCCTTGTTGGTGTGGCTGTTTCCAGGATAGTGGCTGTTGACATGAGCGTAGTTGTTACCTGAGGAAGGGACGGTGTGGGCAGGACTGCTGAGGATTTGCTTGGCTCGACTGTTGAGGGCCACCAATGAGGATTTTGGCGGGAAAAGCAAAGCTGATCTGCTTATTTTCGGTGAACGATCTTCTGACCAACCCTCTCTGAAGTCCTGGCGGTCTCTTTGAACCCAAGTGAGAGAACGACCTCGCACCACACTCTCACTTTTTGGCAACCCTACCTTAGCCTGATGGTCTAGAGTGTCTTGGTCTATCTCTTGAATTTGAGACCCAACCACCTGCCTTGCTCTCGTGAAAAAGCGTCTTTGCTCTCTCCTAAAAGCTGGGTTGTCCGGCTCTACCTCTTTTTTCTCCAGCATTGTGGGAACAGGTTTATCTGAGGGGCTTGATGTATGACTTGATTGGCTAGGTTGGGCAGTCTTCTTTGCTGACTGGGTGCCAACAACTTGTGCTTCATCCTCTGGATCCGCCCCCTCTTCTTCTTCAAGAAAATCTAAAGCAAAACACCAAAAACAAACACCATGAGTGTTACTCCACCAGTTAAGGCCAACCTCACAAAGAGACCTTGAATAAGACCTTGAAAAGTACTTCCTGGCAAAATGCAACTATTCATACCAAGACTTTAAAGCTGTAGTATGAAACTTCTACAAGTGGCACCTAGTGGAATTGCAATATGTTTGAGAGTCCCTGCAATAGGCGTTGTGAAATTGGACAGATATATCATACCTTTTGGCAAAACACCCCATTGCAACACTGAAATAGGCCATTCATGTGATTTGTACAAATCTGAGGTGTTTACATGGGTATATGAATGTATATCTGAAGGGAACTGACAGTTTTCGGAAAAGTTTTGATGGCATTTTCTTTTCATCTTGACTCCGCGTTATGTCTAATAAAGTAGTGTTTATAAGTACAGTGCTGCTTTGTGTACAGGGTGACTATGGTCTATATTTCTGCTTTCTGCTTTTTTTTTCAAGCGTCTCCTACTGGCAGAGAGTGAATTTGCATTTTTTTATTCAGCTGGTTTTCCTTTTTTGTTCAGACTTGTTGTTTTTGTCAAATCTTGCACTATTTGAACTGTAAAGTTGTTAAAATCATAGTTTTTACAGTTACTTTACAGTTTAGGATGTTATCAAAAACATTGGAGAATGTTACTACCTAAACAACATATAGTTTGTCTTGGTATGAAAACACTTTTCGGCAGCAATTTTCATGTTGTTGTCGATGTAACCAGGCCATAACCCTTTGAAAATAAACAACTCCAGCAATTCATTTCTTTTCTGGCTCCAACCCAAGGCCATTATCTACTGATGAATATATCTGTCATGTTCTAATAAAGCAGCTTGTGACGGAACGATGCACTAATGAAGTGTTATTCCTCTTCTGGATCATTGATCACACACATGAAAACTCACCATCAGGATTAGGGAAGAAGAATGGCCTGTCATCTTCCTCCTCATCCATCTTCATGTATTTATAGAAGCCAAACCTGTTAGAGAAAGAGATGGAGAGAGAAAGATCAAGACCATGAAAGATAGAAATATAGAGTTTTAGAGAACTGTATTTATTCATTTGTGTTTCAGTGATCATAATGTTTCAGAGTAACCATTTCATTTCAATAAATCTACTATGAGTTCAAGAAATAAATGACTTTCTTGATAAATGTCTTACTGTACACATATTTCATATTTCAATATATTTAACCCCATTACAATCTATACACAAGCTTACTTCTCCAAATAGATGGGCGACTCTCTATAGAAGCACTTGTTTTCTCTTTCCATGTGGGTGAGGCGGGTGAAGTCATTGGGATAGACAAAAGAAAGATAGACCTGCAGACAAAATACTAGACATGACAACCCCGATAATTAACTTGAAATGTCAGTAGTTCACTATTGATCAGTAGAATATGTCTGTGAATAGTAGATAAAAGTGTGTTGTGCAGCTTATACTGTCTTGCAAGCTGCCTACAATTCTTTTGAAAAATAACACGTGAAAGTATGCAACAATAAACATTTAAATATTTCTTGCTTTTTTAATTATCCAAGTGGTATGGAGATTTTATCTCAGGAAATAAAAACAGCAATTTTTGACTTTTTTTATTAACTATATTGTGTGTATTGTCTTTTCTTTTGGTATTCAAATTACATAACGAGTCAAAAAAATTATATTGCTTCCAGGTTCACTTACTGCAAATGGAATGTTAAGTCAAACACATTGCATTGTGGGATATAGAAAAAAAGTGTACTCTTTCTAAAATGTAGCATTGTGAAGTCTGATTTGTCAAAACAAAACATTGCTTCTTCATTTGATGCAGTAACTTGAATGCTATTTTAAGCGATAAACAAAACAAAATTTATAATATAATTATGATAACTGATGATATTTTGCAGAAATGTAGCTACCTGTTTATTATTTCTCTCACCTTAATCTTAATAGTTTTTCTGCTTTTGCCTGGCTTTTATGGTATGCCTGCAATTACGTTTGTACGCCAAAAGGGGGCAGTAATCACACAGGAAGTTTTAGCACACTGCAGCAGCAAGTCAATATGAAACAGGTGCAAGTGCATTGTTACTCAAAAGGTATTTTCTGTTGTACCATTTGTCACAATGTGTTCAGAAATATATGTTTGTTAGACTCACAAACTGTAGGCCTTGATAGCGAGCGATAGGGAAGTCTTTGACCACATATGTTGGCGAGTAGAGACAGGCGGGCAACACATTTTCAAGATGAGTGGAATCAATCATGGGAACTATGGAGAGTATTGTGAGAAAGACAGTTTAATATTACCAGAGGCACATTATCAAATTATTTGTCATTTAGGAACACAAAAAGAGAAAAGACAATTTCAGTGGACCCAATAGCAACAGAGAGACAGAAGAATCAAAAGTGGACCTGAACAGACAGACAGAGGCTTACTGTTGAAGAAGGTGTCGCGAGGGTCCGGTTGCAGCATATCGGCGCCGTGTTGGCTGCGGGTGTGGGTCTCTGCTGGGACGGGGCTGTGGCTGGCCAGTGTCTGAGGAATGTGATCCACATGGTTCATCTTCAAACTGCTCTCATCTTTCACAAAGAAGGAAAGGAGAATGATCAATGAAAATGAGAAGCCATTGTTTGTGAACAGGCATTACACAGTAAGACTTTTAAAGACTTCAACATGAAGCAGAATTTACAACACATTGAATTTCTAACAAATTTGAAGGAGGAGACCAAGTCATACCTATAAACCAGAATATTATAGAGAATCAGGGGTGGGCTATTTGACTTGGACAGGTAAACAATTACCTATAACACCCTGGCAACTGTTTAGCAACTCCCAGAAAACCACCCAAAATGCTTTAGAAACCCCTCATAACACCACAGCAACACCATAAAACACCCAGAACACACTGGTAAGTGCCTAGCCATGCTTAGCAAATTCCTAACAATGCCTCAGGAACCACCAGGAACACCTTAGGAACACCTTAGCAACCATCTAACAACACCCCAACTTCTTAACTACCCCAAAAATCCACAGCAAGTGGCTAACAATGCCCTAGAAAATCCCCAGAACTTCCACCCAACAGCAATTGCATTACAACAGCCTAAAAACCACCGATAACACCCTCACAACTGACCCTATGATTAGCAACCCCCCAAAAAACTGCCTTGCCATTTAGAACACAATATAAACCACCCATAACACCCTGTTAACCACCTAATATCATAACAACCACCCAGAACACCTTGTTAGGTGCCTTGCAGTTCTCTAATACACAGTAACCCCCAGAAAAATCTAGAAACTGCATAACAATGCCCTAGGAACCACCAACAGATACCATCTAACAACACCCTAACTGCTTAGCTAAAAAACATCTTCAACTGCCTACACCCTAAGCTATGCAATCCCCTGAACTCTACATCTGCGATGCCATTTAACACCCTTTCAACATTCTAACAACACCCTAGCAGTCACTCAAGACACACTGCCAACTAAGGCTGAATGATTAATTGCATTTGTGATAATATTGCGATATGAAAAAATGCGATTTTTCAACCGCAGAGGCTGCGATTACACTCTGTCACGTGACATGCGAGAGTATAGAAGTCTGCAGAGGAAGCATCAAGTTGGCACGCTAGACTGCACCTTAATCTGTTGAACAATGGCCTCAGGCTCGACAGAACCTGACACTACAGAAACTTTAGTGTCAAAGAGGAGCAGTACATCAGGGACTATTTCTGCTTTAAAAAAGAAGATGTTGCGCAGCGTCAGGTATTGTGTAAAACCTGCCTTGGTAAGGTTGCTACCTCACGGGGCAACACTACTAACCTGATTCAGCACTTAAAAAAACACCACAAAGCATTGTACGATAGTTGCATGGCTAAAAAGCCGAGCACCAGTGGGTCAAGTAAGCCAAATACCACCCGACAGGGATCACTTACCAAAATGTTTGAAAGCGTAACTCCATATGAATGTACTTCAAAACGGCACATGGAAATTACTCAAAAAGTAACAGAGTGCATCGCGAAAGATATGATGCCCCTCAGTACAGTGACCAAGCCTGGGTTCACTGCTTTAATAAATACACTGGATAAGCGGTATAGCATGCCATCCCGCACATATTTTAGCCAGGTCACCATACCGGAGCTACACAAAAAATACAAACAGAGAGTTGCTGTGGAGCTGAAAACAGCAGAGTTTTTCGCTGCTACAATGGACATGTCGTCAAGCCGTACAGCAGAGCCCTATCAGAGTCTTACGGTGCATTTCATTACTGAAGACCTCGAGCTCAAAGCTCACTTCCTTCAAACTGCCTACTTCCCAGACGACCACACAGGGGAAAATATTGCAGCCGGCCTGAGAGAGGGGCTTGCCAGCTGGGATCTCCACGAAGAGAACCTTGTCTGCATTACGACGAACAATGCATCAAATATGGTGAAGGCAGCACAGCTTAATGAAAAGTGAAAGTCGTGACGTATTGTCAAGTATGGTGACATACTTGACAACTCGAAATTGGTGCTCTGCATTTAACCCATCCAAGTGCACACACACAGCAGTGAATAGTGAACAAACGCACACACACACCGTGAACACACACCCGGAGTAGTGGGCAGCCATTGCTCCAGCGCCCGGGGAGCAATCGGGGGTTCGGTGCCTTGCTCAAGGGCACCTCAGTCATGGTATCGAAGGCAGAGAGAGTGCTGTTCATTCACAATCCCCACCTTCAATTCCTGCCAATGCGAGAATTGAACCGGCAACCTTCAGGTTACAAGCCCAACTCCCTAACCATTAGGCCACGACTTCCCCTGAGAAATCGAATGGACATTGGATATTGAATGGACCAGGTTCCAGTATTTTGGGCACAGATTACATCTTGCCATTGGTAAGTTTGTATCTTGTGTGTGTGTGTGTGTGTGTGAGAGATATGGTGATAGACTTAAATTGTATCAATAACACTATTGTTAATAATTAATTTTTGCCAGAAAATGCAATCAAAGATGACAGAGTGTCAAGAGCAATAGGGCTGTGCAAGAAGCTGGTGGGCCACAAAAAGAAGGCAGCAATGACTGAGGCACAGAGGGAGCTCAAACTTCCCGAGCACACCCTCATAACTGAGTATAATAGTACTATAATATTATTATTATTATAATAATAATTATTATATATTATAATAATAAATTAATGTCCCCCCCCAGTGTGGCCTCTTCTGCTTTGCCTGTGCAACTTGAAGATGTCGCAGAGGCAGAGTTAAACAGTTACCTGTTGACTCCCGTCATTGATGGAGAGGACAATCCCTTGGCCTGGTGGAAGGTGCACAAGATCAACTTTCCACGACTGTGCAAGATAGCCTGCAAGTATCTTTGTGTACCAGCCACAAGTGCCCCCTCAGAGCGTCTGTTTAGCACTGGAGTGACTTGCACTCGCTCCTCTTTAAAACCAGCAAAAGTGGGTATGCTGGTTTTCCTAGCAAAAAACATGTGAGCTACGGAGAACCATACAGTAGGATCACTATGGCTGGCAGTGCCATACTCATTGTGCACTTTAGTCTGTGTGGTATGTTGCTATTACTGACTGGAGATAATTAAGTTTAATATCTATATTAACATTGAGACAGTGTTTCTTTTTCTTTTAAGATTTAATTAAAAGTACAGTTTACATGTTTATATTATGTTTAACTTTGATTTGCCTAAATATTTTCAAAGAGGTGCAGGTAGATATTTGTTCTCCTTTATTTTTCTGCACTTTGTGTTTTATGTTACTGACTGGAGATCAGTAAGATAGTATATATTTTTATTTATATGTATTTAAAGTCTGTCTAGTAAAGTTCACAGACAGTGTTTAAAAAGTGCAATCCACATGTTTATTACAGTGAGTGTTGTAAAGACATATTTGTTTTCATATTTCTGCAATCTACACTTTAGTTTGTGTGATTTGTTACTGACTTTCATATTAATATTTACACCAGGCTTATTTTGTCAGTGCTTTTTGTTGTCATAATTATTATATGCTTACAAGTTCAACAAATCAGTCAATATACTACTGTGACTGTAGTTGTTAAATAAAAATGTCATTCATATCAATTCGTGCATTACCTAATTTCTTTGTAACATATAGGCCTGGCCTACAGAAAAGAACATTTACGTTTAATCTATCTAAATATTGTTTTGGTCATACTACAATGATTTATTGGTTGTCGTTGTTGAATAATACAGAACATAAAGAGCTTTCAAAAAATAATCGCATATTAAATCGCAATCGCAATATTGGTAAAAAAAAACAATCGCAATTAGATTATTTTCCAAAATCGTTCAGCCCTACTGCCAACTGCCTATCAATGCCCAAAGCATTCATCCAGAACACCTGAACAATCACTTAGCAATGTCCAGGCAACCACCTATAACACCCTGTTAACCACCTAACACCACCCAGATGACCCTGTTAAGAGCCTAGCAGCACTCTAATACATATCAACCCCTAGGAAACTCTAGAAACTGCATAACAGTGCCCTAGGAACCAACAAGAACACCACAGAAACCATCTAACAACACCCTAACTGTTCGGCTACCCTCAGAAAACCACAGCAAGTGCCTAACAATGCCCTAGAAACCACCTTGTACACCCATTAACAAATGCTCAACAGCAACTTCAACAACCCAGAACACCCTAGAAACCACCCACAATGCCCTACCAACCACATGACACCATAATAAACATCCATAACAACTTTGACAAGTGATTATCAACTTCATAATGTTTATCAACTCCCAGAAAACTCTAGCAATACCCTTGAAACCAACAATAACATCATCTAACAACACCCTAATAACTTCTTAGCTACCTCTCAAAAATAGTAACTGCATTACAGCACCCTAGAAACTACCCATAACTCCCTGTCAACTGCCTACACTCTTAGCAAACCCCTGAACTTTAGATCTGCGATGCCATAGCAGCCTCCCATAACACCCTAGCAACATTTTAATGACACCCTAGCAGTCACTCAAAACACACTGGCAACTGCCTATCAACGCCCATAGCAGTCACCCAGAACACCTGAACAATCATTTAGCAATGTCCAGGTCACCACCCACAACACTCTAGCACCAACTTACCACCACCCTAGCAACTGCCTAACCATGCCCTAGTAAACACCCAGAACCCCCTTGCAACTGCTTAGCAACACCCAAGCGACCTTGGAGAACACCCTAACAAACACCTTGGCAACAATTCAGGACACCTTTGACAGATTTGCCTATGTCTGTGTCCAGACTGTCTGTCTGTTTAAGCTCAATGTCAATGCCTTGCTAATATGTGGGTCACTCTACATCAGAGACACCACAGTGTCTGGGTGACAAATGACGGTGCCACCCTTCAAACGATGAGGACTACCAGAGCCCCTCCATGCAGATGAGACAGGCTTTGATGTGTGCTTGAAACCCAAGAGAGAGCAGAGTTGGCTGTTGTCACACACTCTGCACTTTAATGTGTGTGAGACGAACACTGTGAAGTGCTTAAGCTCTGTGTTACATTCAAAGGGAGTTCACATGAAGGTCAAAGATACCAGCAGCTCAATTCAAACAAGAACCAAAACGAAAGGGAACATACTCAAGTATTTAATATTACAATACCACTAACGTACGAAACAAGAACTCTCAGGCTCTGGGCTATTTTAGCACACCACAGCAGAACAAGGTGTTCAAAATATAAATTTTTCACACATGCAAATGTGGCACTGACAATAGCCAGTGGTGGCATGCTCTATTTTGCAGAATGTTTTAATTGCTCTTTTTCATGCATCAAAACATCTCCTGAGACCTTACACCTACAACCCTTTGGTTATCAGCCCCAGTCTACCCCCTAATCATATCAAACCCCGCTGTCAAGACAAACTATATGAATGGGGTTCTTCAATATGTTGCATATAATAAGCCTTGTACAATGTACAATACAATCACAATTCTGAAGGGAATTCATTTCATAGTCTTTGACACTTGATGCAAGAAAGCCCTTGTCAGAACACATTTTTCAGACAAGGCATTCAAGCATAACTCTGACTCTTTTAGGAGAACTGATGGCTTTCACCAGCCGTGTTGCCTAGAGACACATTCACCACAACCCTTTGCTCCCAACAGGGATGTCTCTGAAGGACTAAATGTGTAAAAAGAAAAGAAACTTACATTAATAGACAACAAGTAACACAACCACCCCTACTCACACTCGGATCCCAGTATTTAAATTTCTAACGGCAGTTGGCACAAATGACATTTGATACACATTTTTCCTTGCTTGAGGTTGCCTAAGACATCTTTTTGATGGTAAAAGCTGAAGTTTAATATTCAAAGGATAAGAACAATCTTCAATAATAACCTGTGCTTTTTGTTTGACTCTTGTTTGATAAATTTCATTCAATTGTCTTTGTGGTTGTCCTACAATTGCACTAGCAGTTTTTGCTTTCCTTTAACTGGCGGACTATTGCCAGTTAAAGGAAAGCAAAAACTGCTAGTGCAATTGTAGGACAACCACAAAGACAATTGAATGAAATTTATCAAACAAGAGTCACAACACTTTCAAGCTCACCTTTGATGAGGAGCATGTTGTGTGAAGAGAGGAGAACTGGTCTCCACATTATCTTCTCGTGCATTTGTCTTACGTGGATGACCAGCCTTTTTATGGGGGACTTGAATGAATTAGTGTCATTGTAAACCTGCAATTTTCGAGGAATCACAAATTTGAAATGACCAGCTTCTCTTGCTATGACTGAAAAGCCCATCCCTTTGGCCTTCATCTAAGCAACCTCCTGTTGCAGTGTTTCAGTCACCTTAGAGTGGCCGGCCAGCTTGCAATCTCAATGAAAATTAGAGGAATGCTGAAAGTTAAATAGAGTTTGTACTTATAATTAAAGAAATTAGCACCAGGTGCCAGATTATCACCAGCAATTTGCAGGTATCTGTAAATGTTCTCTAATTTTGATCAGAATTCTTTTTTTACTGTGCTTCAGAATACAATTAATTTATGCAATATGCTTAAAAAACTGCCCTTACTCCTGTTAGTGTAACTTCAAATAGGACTAAGCAGTGACTTTGAAATTTAGGAGGTTACAGGTTGTTATCTAAATTTGATCTCCACTGTACATAGGACAAGTGGTTTGGACATTTTGCATGTCTGCTTAATCGCACACCTGATTCAACTCATCAGCTCATTAGTAGAAACTCGAAGACCTGAAATGGATGTGTCAGATAAATAAGACATGCAAAATGTGCAGTGTTGGGGTACTCCAGGAAACTGGTTGGGAACCACTGGTTTGGAGAATGGATGAATAGTTCATACTGAGTTCTCTGACTTTTGATTGCAGACATTGGCAAATCTGAGCAAAGTTTGAGACATTGGGAAGATGTCTTGGGAAATTCAAGAGTAGATGTGAAATTATTCAGGTCTTTTTTCTCAGGAGAACACTTAAAACAAGATACTTCTACTTTGCTGTCTAGTTAATGTCATTGCTTTCTAGAGGAAACCGTTTAAATTTTATGGAGATCTCATTTGTAATTCTTCTTTCCAACTTGAATGTAAACTCTATGAGGCCAGTGTGTGTGTGCTGTGAAATACTTAAAAACAGATAAGCTCCACTGTGTTACAAGATGGCATTTGTAATGAAGACACTTCCAAAAGGCTATCCGTGAATGTCAGCATCATCACTATGGCAACAGTATGCAAGCTACGGATGTTAGCGCTCCATGCCTGATCTCCCTTTGAGAGCAAGCAAGACCCAACCGAGTCTTTATAACCTTGTTCTTTTTTCCCATGTCCTTTCTCTCTTTATGTCACAACAGCTCTAAGCACATTTTCAATTTTGCTTCACCTCAGGGCACTGGCACCAAAAAGTGTTAAAAGCAAATTACGTCCACTAAACTCATCAATTTTCTAGCAAACTCTGTAGGATGCTATTAAAAGTCTTTGCGCATACAACTTTAGGGCACGGAAAACAACATTAAAGTGTAATGCAGCTAATACATCTAGTCATTTCAAGCCCGATGGGACACACTGTACCAATCCCTGCACAAAGACCAGCGATTGGAAACAGCCTCCGGCAGAAGGAGTCACTGTCATCAATCTCAATGATCCTGAAAAAGCCACTTTCTTCCTTCTTGGCAACTCTCGGAGGCACGGTCTGTTTCATAAACAGTTCACACCGAAACCCATCAAGCACCTTGGAGAATAACACCAAAAACTAAAGTTCAAACTGTCATGTCATCAAGCCACTCAAACCATGATGGGATGGCAGCAGCACGATGGCTAGTCAGTGCTGGTTTGTTTTAAAATTGAAGAAGAGAAGGAGGGTTACCTGTGTACAAGGAGATGTAGGCGGAATCGATGACCTCATACTTGAGTCCTGGCAGGAAAGGGCGCCACTGTAATAGAGACAAAGAGAGACAGTTAGAGAGAAACTAGTCTCCAGCCTCATACGGCACGGCCACGGTTGGCCAACAGACCATTCTTAGACTGCATGAAGCATATTGCACACAAACCGGCAAGATCCGGCTGAAATCGGCAGTTCTAGCAATTTCTGGGAATCAAGGCAAGTAGGTTTTCATCAGTCCACCAAGAAACAGTGTTTTCTTTTGGTACCAATGGAATGCAACAAGTGCTTTTGAGAAACAGCCAGTTGCAGGATTTGATGAAGTTGATGAGGTTCATGCTATTAAAGCATTTGATCATTTTGTAGGAGACACTTCAGACAGTGCTTTTTTCACCTTTTGCTTAATTGTCCGGTTTTATACCAATAAGAGCTTGTCTATACAATTACAGTTTCTTCCTCCACTGGGGTGCTGCAAAATCAGCTATTTAGCTAGCCATGCTTAGAACATGTGTGGAATAATATGAAATCATACCATACTGAACCATGTCCTTATAAAAATGCTACCATTACTTGCCACCCTCAGAAACATTCAGCCTGGACCTTCTGTCCTGGGCCTGGGTTTGAGTGTGGCCCAGAAATCGTGATAATCTTTTCAACGAAGAAGGAGCCCACCATGAGTTTGGGTCCTCTGCATTAGGCAGAGGGTATTTTCTTGTCTAAATGGGTGGTTCTTGGCCAGAAGATGCGGCAAAGTAGACCTGACAGTAAAAGGCCTTTATGCTGACAGTCAAAAGTCTGGTAACAAAAGACTGAAAAGAAACTGTGAAGTAATGAGACATATTGCACAAAGTGCCGAAATCACCTCTTGACAAAGGACATCTCATCAAACCCTTTAGTGCTAGCAGGTCAATGTCTGATTAAAGTTCTGAAATGGTGTAGACACGTAGCAACTGTGCCTTAACCAGATGTGATGGCAAGTTTCTGATCTCACTAAAAGTGGAAATGTTGCGCAACCAACAAAATATCATCACGTTGGAGTTAAAAACTCTGATTACGATGGAAGAGATGGGATCTTCCATGGCCCCCATGGAATCATGTATTCCTGTACTGACGGTTGAGAAAAACTGTATTGATGACTAATGAACGGAAGTATAGGAGATGGAGGGATATTCTGCTTTCCTATTTATTTGTCTACATTTCAAGCAAGGTCACCCTCGCTAAATAGATTCACCCACCCAATCACAACACAACACGCAGCAGGAAATGAGAGACACACTCACATCAACAGTAGCTTCTTCAGCAGCACACTTACAAACCATCAGACAAGCTACAATTCTTTTAATGACGTTGTGCAATTACCATGTCACTTCTGCTTATGCTCGCTGTAATGAGGGGAGACAGGCCATTTTCCACAGCCAAACACACACACACACACACACACACACACACACACACACACACACACACACACACACACACACATGCTCATAACATTATTGAGGAACGACCAGTTCGAAGATATGTTATGTTTCATCTGGAGTGTGAGAATATGATTTTTGTGTAAAGCGAGCATATACGGGCATTTTTTTTTTTGACGATTAAGCTCATTTTACCTTCTTGTTATTCTGATTTTCATAATTTTTTTTTTATTTTTAAGTCAACATTAAATTAAATGATAAAATTAAAAGCAGTTCAATAATAGTACCATTATCCTCTTAAGACCCGAGAGAAAAGTTTTAGGAAAAAATTAGTTTTTTTCATGTCTTTACATTGTTTAGAGCATTAAAAATAATGTAAAAAAAAAAAAAAATTAAATAAATAAATAAAAAAATAAAAGATGATATTTCATTCATAAGTTATGCTATGTCCTCATTTGAGGACATCGGGACTCAATTTCTTTAAAAAAATAAAAAGACATGAATGAACATGCATTGGCAAAAACTGATTTTTTAAATCACCAATACATTTTTAGTTTTCAAGATTTCTTTTTTACCAAACTTTGTATAAAGATGATTCTCAACTATGTTATAACAGAATGATTCAATATACCACTTATCTTTCTGCAAAATGTGTGTAAAATGGCCATAAACGGGTTTTCTCATTTTATACAATGTATCTATAAACTAAATCTAATTTGCATATTAATGTGTTTTTGGGGCAACATGTAATGAAAAAAGAAGTGTAATAATGGGAATAATAATTGACAAGATTTTCATAATTATATGTTATATTTCATAGAATATTGAAATATAATTTCTTTCCCTATTCATTTGTTATGTCTCCCAAAATGCATAATAAACATGCTTTTAGTCCCGGTGTCCTCATATGAGGACATGTATGAAATCAACGTCCTGTTTGAAAGGACGTTGAAAGTCATATTTTGATTTGAAACCCCATAACATTTTCCTGAGATGTTGATTTATGACACACAATTAAAAAATTAGACAGATTTAAATGATAATTACAAAATATTATCATATTTCCATATGATAATACAGCTAGCTGGTATTGTTTCTAAGGTTAAATTGTCCACCTGTGAGTATGATGTTATTCCAGCCCGCCTACTTAAGGAAGTGTTTGCAACCTTGAGTCCGGCTGTAATAGCTATTATTAATAACTCTTTGGAAAGTGGAGTTGTACCTGCTAGTTTTAAACATGCTATAGTTCATCCTCTGCTAAAGAAACCTCATCTTGACCAATCTGTTTTCAGTAATTTCAGGCCTATTTCCAAATTGCCTTTTATCTCAAAACTGTTAGAGAGAGTTGTCTACAGTCAGTTGGATTCCTACATTAGTATGTCCAATGTTCTGGACACTTTTCAATCGGGTTTTAGATCACTACACAGCACTGAAACTGCATTGTTGAAAGTCAGCAATGACCTTCTGCAAGTTCTTGACATTGGTTCTTATGCAGTACTTGTTTTGTTGGATCTAAGTGCGGCATTCGACACAATTGATCATAGTATTTTGTTACAGCGGCTGGAAAAGTTGGTGGGTATTCAAGGTGTTGCTTTGCAGTGATTGGCCTCTTATCTTAAAGATAGAACCTTCTCAGTGAGTATTGGGAAGTTTTCTTTTTCATCGGCTCCTTTGTCATGTGGCGTGCCCCAAGGTTCCATCTTAGGCCCTCTTCTCTTTTCTCTATACATGCTTCCTTTGTGTGCCATTTTTAAGAAATATAAGATCTCCTATCACTGTTATGCTGATGATACACAGTTTTATCTTCCAGCAAAAACTGACAGTAGTGGCTCTTTGGATGTGCTTTACGACTGTTTTGAGGAAATAAAAGGTTGGATGGCTGATAATTTTCTACAGTTAAACGAAAGCAAAAGTGAAATTTTGATTTTAGGTCACTCTAGAGCTTCATCTGATTTTAACTTAGGGTCCCTTTCCGCTAGTGTGCAACCCTATGTAAGAAATCTTGGGGTTACATTTGATTCGTTTCTCAACTTCGATAAACAAATTAATACAGTGGTAAAGGGTAGCTTCTTCCATCTTAGATCCATTGCTAAGTTGAAACAGTTGTTGCCTCATAAAGACTTGGAGACTGTAATACATGCTTTCATAACATCTTGCTTGGACTACTGTAATTCCCTTTATTGTGGACTGCCTCAAACAGCGATTTCTCGCTTACAAATTGTCCAGAATGCTGCAGCGAGGCTTCTTACTGGAACAAGAAAGAAGGATCACATTTCTCCAATCTTAGCATATTTACATTGGCTTCCTGTAAAGTTCAGAATCGATTTTAAAATAGCTGTTTTTGTGTACAAGGCGTTAGCTGGCCTTGCACCAAAATATATCAGTGACCTTCTGATTGTTTACTCTCCTCAAAGAGCTCTTAGGTCCAGTAATCAGTTTCTCTTAACGGTCCCACGTTGTCGCTGTAAAACCAAGGGTGGCCGGGCTTTTTCAGCTGCAGCCCCGAAACTTTGGAATAGTTTGCCTGTAAATGTGAGACTCGCTCCTTCATTAGCTAGTTTTAAGTCTGCTCTCAAATCTCATTTGTTCTCCATGGTTTTTGAATAATGCCAGTTATGTTAGCCAGTTTGGTTAACTGTTCCCAATTTGGCTTAGATTCAATTTTTTTTTTATGTTAATATTTTATGCCTTTTATATACTGTATTTGCTGTATTATATTTGTATTTGTTGTACTGCACTTTGTTGTCTGTATTTTATGCCTTTTTATATACTGTATTTGCTGTATTACATTTGTATCTGTTGTACAGCACTTTGGCGCAACTCTGTTGCTTTTAAACGTGCTATATAAATAAATTTTGACTTGACTTGACTTGACTTCCATAAGAGTGTCACTAAATTAATTTCAGACATTTAAGACCAAGGAGAGGGAGTGGTCATGGTGAAACATCCAATCTTTTTGTATCTCTGAAAAGCCCTGAATGTGCTCTGTACAGGACATCCAGACTTAAAACTGTGGCATGTATAGCCTCAGAGAAATACACTAAAATATAATGTCCTTATATGAGGCCGCAGGGTCTTAAGAGGATAAATATGAAGATATAACAACTAAATTTAAATAATAAAAAAACACTTTAAATAATATATTTTAAAATCTTTTAATAATAATAATAATAATAATAATAATAATAATAATAATGTATTGTGTTAAAGAAATAAAATATAATTTAAAAAAAAAAAGATAATTTCTTTTCTTGACCCAGAAAAGACTCAGACATGTTCTTGACTGATTCTGTGAGATTCACACATACATATATTCAGAAACTAGGTCTAGAATCCAGAATGAAGATTAGAGGCGCTCTGAGAGAGATTGAAACAGCATCCACTAATATCACTTGAAAGTATAATAAAACTCATTGGCAGTTATAAGCCTCTTCTTTGTGATAAATGTAGGTGTCTGGGCTTGTGGATACTATAATCATTCCAGCTTTTAGAAGAGACAGAAAGACAGAGTGCGTGAGAAAAATATGTGTTGTGGCAGAGAAAAACAACAAAAGGCTTTGTGTGTCAGGTTTTGACCGAATGCCCTTAACAATGAAAGTAAAACCTGAAATTATCTACAATGTGAGAACCTCTCAATAGTTCCCAGGAGGATAGTAACTTAATAAAAGGGCTAATTAAAATATAAAACTGCAAAATGGTACACAACAGCCATTCAATTATTCAAGTGAACTATTCCTTTTTTTATTTTTTTACAATAGAGGGTAGGAACAGTCTATAGTAATCATAGGGAGCTTAAATTTTGTATAAATCTCTATGATATGTCCCTGTTGAGGAAGCTAAAGGAAAGTGTGTGCTTTGAATTAGCTGTTTCTGTTTTCACGGTCTCATGTCTCTGATGACATTTCTTCAGTGAAACAGAGGTCCGATTCATTGGCCTGAAGCATTCAGTGTGAAGAGACAAAAATCAATACAAGAGGGAAAACAACTAAATGTAACACAGTCAGAAAAGTGCAAGTGTATGACAGTATTTTATTATGCTCTGTGCCTGACAAATGTATAGTCACATAAGAACTTTACAATGTTGTTTTTCTATCAAACGTTCTGGGAAAGTTGAATTACTGGGAATGTCAGTTCATACTGGAAAAAAAGAAGTTATTTTTAACATTAAAGGAGTAGTTCACCCAAGAATGAAAATTTGCTGAAATGTACTCACCCTACATCTTGAGTTCCAAGATGTAAATTCTGCAGTGAATGGGTGCCGTCAGAATGAAACAGCTGATAAAAACATCACAATAATCCACAAGTAATCCACACCACTCCAGTCCATCAGTTAGCGTCTTGTGAAGTGAAAATCTGTGTATTTGTAAGAAACTCTCTCATTCTGACGGCACCCGTTCACTGCAAAGGACTCATTGGTGAGCAAGTGATGAAATGATACATTTCTCCAAATCTGTTCTGATGAAGAAACAACTCATCTTGGATGGACTGAGGGTGAGTAAATTTTCAGCAAATTTTAATTTCATGAACAGCTCTGTTTGGTTTATTCAATGCATGTCTTCCAACAACAACTGCTGTATGAGAATATATTTACTGCTATTATAATACATTTTATTTATTACATATATATTTTTTTCAATTTACGATATTTACCAAATAAATATTAGAATATTCATAATATCATGTACCACAGCTATAACATCAATTGACACTGAGGGACCACCATAGGGGAATGCATCTTCTCTAAAATTTGTTGTTATTTATAATTTATATGTTTTCATTGTCAGATTGTGTATAATTTTATTATTATAATTATAATAATTTCTTACATTTATATTTGTCTTTGTATTGTTAGTATTGTACTTAAAAAACTATTCAACCATCACATAATAATAATAATAATAATAATAATAATAATAATTATAATAATATATTGTATTTTAAAAATTTCAAGATAATTTCTTACATTTCTTGACCCAGAAAAGACACGTTCCACTTATTTTCCCAGTTTGACATTTATATATTCTTAAGTTGACTAGAAAACTTAAATTAATAAAAATAAACAAACAAACAAACAAACAAACAATAATAATTAAGTAAAAAATATGTTAGTATCCCACAGATTTGGTTTGCCTTGCAAAAAATTACGCATAGCAGCTCCAAAAATATTATTATGATTATTATTATTTTACATTCCCTGTTACATTGTTTTGGGGTTGAATATCAGGTGGCTCATGACAGTTTTAGCTTACAAATATCACTGCATTGCACCAAATTTTTATAAACAGTATTGTGCTGTTGAGAATTTGTTTTTGTTTTCTTTTTTTTAATGTTTTTGTTAAAAATTTATCACCGTTATTTTTTCCTCATAAGCTCACAGAGCGGCTCAACCAAGATGTTGTTGTGAAATCTTTTCTCAGAAGCTCCACCACCATCACCTCAGTCCAGAGCAGACAGTCAAAGTCAGGAAATACATTCTGAAACTTTCATTTGGAGGCCCTTTTTGTATTTGCTCAATGCTTTTAGTGAAATGAGGAGCAGCCAGCTGCAGCTAAATCAAACCTAAAGTAGTTTGAAGCACTCTCTGCATCTCTCTCTCTCTCTCTCTCTCCCGCAGAGCGTGTGCTACGGACCGATGCTTGCTGATGGCTTCACAAAAGGGGGCTGTAATTGTTATTTTTGGCATTTGTGATGATAATGTGATGACGTTTTTTTTTATTTTACCATGTTTGTTCTACTTCTTTCTAAAACAACAGAAAGCCTTGCACATCTTTTTACAAACTATTTATGTTCCCCCTCACATACTTACAGCATTGTCTATATAATTAGTGTGGATAAATAGCTTTTTTCCTTTTTGGTGCTCACTAATAACAGTATTTGTAACATTGTATGCTGTAGCAGATGGTTTGTGTATTCATTGACAGAGTTTGCATAATTTTTGATTCCTAAAATATAAAGGCAGTTATATATTTTCATGAAATCTTATTTATACTCTGAACCTCCCCTTTGGAGTTATAACAGCTTCCACTATTCTGGGAAGATTTCCACAAGATTTTGGAGTGAAATTTTTGCCCATTCATCCAGTACAGCATTTGTGAGGTCAGGCACTGGTGTTGGATGTGAAAGCCTGACTTGCAGTCGTTGTTTAAGTTTATCCCAAAGGTGTTGGATGGGGTTGAGGTCAGGACTCTATGAGAGCAAGTCAAGTTTTTCCACAACAAACTCATCCAACCATGTCTTTATCAGGGCTCCAGACTAACATTTGAGAGCAGTGGCACCAGCGCCACTAAGTTCTATATATGGTGGCACCAGGAGCAAATTTGGTAGCGCTGGGGTGGTGGTGTGGGGGTATTAAAAAATTATTATTGTTATGCATTAATAAGCACAGTTACTAATAATATTACACATTTATTTCTTGGTAATACACATTTGACAATAAAGCACTGAGCTTGAGTTGAGAGGCATACAAAATGTTCTTTTATTAGCAAAGGTAACATGCAAAATTTTATATAGAAAATTAATATATCCTACTCTTATTAAAATTACTATAATTCTTCTATAGTATTATATGTAACTGACAATAACTTCAGTGATTATAAAAGGAACACTCTTTATGTGTGATTCAGTCACAAATTGAAGAAAAGTTTGTTTTTCAAGGCACTTTTTGATTTTTCTTACTTTATACACAAAAAAATAGCAAAACTTTGATTTCTTGGTGATTTGATATTTTATAATAGTGAACTCATGAACATCATCTCCAGAGCTGCTTTGAGAGTCTCTTAATGAGCATTTTACAGTTTCTTGTGAGTTAAACTATTGTCATATCATATAAACAGAGAAACTTAAAGGTCTTCACAATAACCCATCAAAATAAAAGTTCGGTTTAACTTGAAGAAATTGTGACAGAAATATATTACTTAATGTATTGATAGTACTACTACTACTACTAATAAAATTATTAAAACATTATTTTTAAAGGAGTATTTACCAGAAAAATGATTTACCATTTTATTTAGCAGAAAAATAAAACATATTTCATAGGGTCTTAAAATTTTTATTTTTGTTAAACTTTTAATAAATTGCTGTTTAATATTGTACATTTCATGATTTCAATTAATTAGACATGCTTTTTTGATTAATAAAATGTAATTTAACCATTAAAACAGAGTCTAGAAAAATTAAAACGAAAAAAAAAAAAACAGAATCCAGAAAAAAGTAAAACGGAAAAAAATGAATTTGGAAAAAATTAAAACAGATTTCATAGGGCCCTAATTATCCGTCCTCCACCAAATTTTACAGTCGACACAATCTAGTCAGCCAGACAATGTTCTTCACCAAACTCACTAACTTATCAAACCCCGACTCGTGCATCAGAGTGCTGAACAGAGAAGTGAGATTCATCACGCCAAAGAACAGGTTTCCACTGCTCCAGAGTCCAGTATCTGCGTGCTTTACACACTTCATTCGACGCTTGGCATTGTATTTGGTGATGTGAGGCTTGCATGCAGCTGCTTAGCCATGGAAACCCATTCCATCAAGCTCCTGCCACACAGTTTTTGTGCTGATAGTAATGCTAGTGGAAGTCTGGAGCTCTTCAGCTGGCATCAGCAGAGCGTTGGTGACTTTTACACACAATGCGCCTCAGCACTTGGAACTTTGCTGAGTCTCTGCTGTTCCTAAACGCTTCCACTTTCCAATAATACACCTACAGTTGATTATGGAATATCTAGCAGGGATGAAATTTCACAAATTGACCTATTGCAAAAGTGACATCCTATCACAGTACTGCGCTTGAGTTCATTGAGGTAGGAGTAGCCGGTGGTCAGAAAGAGTGATAAAGAGACAGAGAGTACTTGTCCATGTACAGAAAACAAAGATTCATTCCGCCACTTCCTAAAGTCAAGTGCAATGCTTGATGTAATAAACTGAAAGGTTTGGTACACTTGTTAAATGAAGGTACAATCAAACAAAAACTGGACTGGAGCATAAATGTATGGTTCTAATCAGAGATGTTTCAAAGACTAAATGGCAATGCCAGTGCAGACATCTTTCTCAACTTCAGAGTATTTCAACAGCATTTCCATGGGCTGATTTGTTCCAAAACTAAAACACAGTTTTCCTCTAAGAAATGTTCATCAGTTTCTTCTTGTTCCAACAACATGAATTAAATAAATAAAGTTTCAATGTCTTTCTGAATTTGTTAAAAACATTAAAAAAAAAAAAAAAAACTATTAGGATCACCATCTGAGGAAAGAGGAAAAGTGTCTGCTTCACGTTATCCAAAGTATATTCTTATTTATGATATAATCATTTTTTCATTTATAATTTAATTTATAAAAAAAAAAAAAACTTTAATTAAATAAAAAAAATCCCAGTAACTCCAATTAAGTATTTCTAATTATTCCAAGCATTTGTTATAAATGGAAACCATGCAAAAATGCCCTCAAAGATAAAAATGTGCTCCTAAAAATAAATTCCAGGGGTAAATATTAAAAAAGTCCATTTCTAGCACAGTTATGAATCCATTTAGACAGGAAAATATTGTCTGAATGACCTTTAAAATGGCCAAACACAGATAGTTCTATTTATATCTGCTATTTTTAGGTGGGTTATCCAAAACATATTTTTCCCACAAAAAAAGTGTTTTTTTTTGTTTTTTTTTTTTTTATTGTCGTTATTTACTATTTAATTTCATACATTTATTTTTATATAATATTTATAATTCTATAATATTTGTCATGTACATTTTAATTTAGAATTTTAATTGATTCATTTCTATATATATTTTTTTATTTTTTAATATCTTTTAATTTGTATTTAACAAATCAATATTCAAACCACAGAACATGTTAAGAAAAAGCTATAATTGCATCTTTAAAAAAGTCTTTCCAAGACACTGAACATGTGAAAGTGCTGAGAATTAATCTGAGCAAAAACAAATAATAAAATAAAATGTATAAAATATTTTATTATTTATGTAATGCTGAGAATTAATCTGAGCAAAAACAAATAATAAAATAAAACGTATAAAATATTTTATTATTTATGTAATCAAAAATAAAATAAAATAAACTAAAATAAACTAAAATAATAAAATAAAATAAAATAAAATAAAATAAAATAAAATAATATAATAAAATAAAATAAAATAAAATAAAATAAAATAAAATAAAATAAAATAAAATAAAATAAATGACCTCAACTCAATGCTGGTTACCCACTGTTAAAAACCCAAACGCGAGGCTTTCAGAGGTTTTCGGCTCTCTGAGGCCGACTGAATGGAGTGTTGTCAAAGCTGTGAGTGAAAGCAGATATGACCATTCAGTTTCTTTAGCCTCTATTCTCAATCGTCAGAATAGCTCATGGACTGAAAGGACTGGTATAATAGCATTTATCAAAGTTGACAATAACAGCTGTTTTGGCGCTGCAGATAATGGATAGTGAAGGACTGGTGATTGTGCATGTTTAGACGTGATAAACAGAGGCTGAATTGAGAAGCGCTGTGTGGTCTGAAGCACATTAAGAGTCATTTCTGAATCTCTGAGCGTGACTTGAGCAGATTCAAACTCACCCCGACTTCAACGTGATCCGAGCCTTTGTCGTCCTGCTTGTGGAGAATCTCAAAGTAGTATCGTCTGGAGGCCATGAGGCTGGAGAGGAAAGAACAGACATGAAATCTTAATGCATTTCATTTGTAAGTCCAGTATTTTTATTACTGCATTATCATATCATATTGTACCTCATCATATCCTATATTGTAACATTGCACCATATCTTATCAAAGCAATAAAGCAGATTATTACTTTCAGAAAAACAACAGCAATATGATAAAAAAGCAGCAATGTTCAATAAAGTTACATTTATTAATACTAATAATTGGAAAATAGTTATTTTGCTAAGTGATATGTGTCTAACTGTGAGCTGTTTACAGTTGCCAAGCAAGACAAAAACTATTAAATATTAATATAGAATGTGTGGCCACATCTTTGCATGCACTTCACAATGCCTTCAAACTTCGACTCAGAATTACAGCCAGAACTCTAATATTTTGCATTGTTTTGTAATTATATATAAATGGAACAATACAGTGTAGCAAATCATATTTTGTTGTTATGTATCACATAATATATCATAACATATCATATCACAGATCCCAATATCGTACCGTACTGTAGGGTTTCAGATTGCATCATATATTGCAACAGTGAATTATATATCATGACCAGGGATTGAAATGAACTTTACCGGCCATTCATAACTTCTACTAGCCAAAAAAAAACAAAAAACAAACAAACAAAAAAAATAAATAAATAAAACACGGAAATAAACCAAGAGCTTGAGGCTGTCTACACTGGACATGATAAAGCGACCGTTGCAAATCATTACTGATTTCATCAGTACTAGGGGTGTGCGATATTGACAAAAAAAATAAATAAAAATAATCTCTCAATATTTTCTGGGATTTTATTGATAAAGATAATTAGACGATATTTTGCTGAGTGTGTTATTGTGCTGATATCTTAAGGACTGCCATGGATAGCTGACTCCTAATTTTTTTTGATATTCTTCATATTCTGTGTGGCGGTCAGTTCACAGCAGTGATAGAAATTAATCTTTTCCAATAAGTTGAAATTGATTTTTACCTTTTATGGGCATTTTTACCTTTATAAAGCCATTTTTTCTAAAAGTGTGCATCATCTTTTGAGTCAAATTCTTACATTTAATCAGTCAATTATAATAATAATCAATTTAGGCTGTTGCTAAACAAATGAAATCAGTATCAAGAAAATTAATCTTTGCAGAAGTTGCATATGAAGTGGCATTTATATGTATTTACATGCTAATTCAGCTCAGAGGGACATGGAATGCTTTAACCAGCAGATTCATAAATACAGATGCATAAATAATGTTTTGATATTTTAAACATGAAATGTCGAATACTGATATTTGAAATTATTTACAAAATGAAAAGATACTTTAAATGAGAAATTAAAATTGCCAGTAGGTGGCAGCAAGTCACTGTTAATAAGTGAGTCATTGCGACTGAACCGAATCATTTAAACGGTTGATTCATTCAGGAACAAAACGCCCTCATGTTGCTCAGAGACGCAAAACAGTGCTGTGACTGTGTTTGGAATCTGTTTGTTGGCAAAATAAAGCAAAAACAGGCAATATAGTGTCTAAACCGTGAGTCTCTTGATATTGACTTATTGTTTATTGAACTGTTGAACAATATCACATTTGTAACCATGCTGATTTTTTAAGAAAAAAAGTGGCACTCTTCATGTGATATTGATTAACTATATGAATTGATATAAATATATACATTTTCTGCCCCCTTATCTTGAATTATGTGATCATTCATGCATAATAGACTGAATCATGTAGTCAAAGAACGCAGTCTAAATGCGCACATGCACTTAGTCTAACCAGACTTCATCACGTTTTGTTTGGTTTTTGCAATATACTCAATAGACATTATGTCTCACGAGGTCAGTATTTGGGCTAAACCTGTGCAGATGTGGCTTGCATAAACTTCCCCAAGAAATTAATGAGTGAACATAACTTACGAAAAGTAATCCGCCAAATTGGCTAGTGATTTGACAGCGTTACCCGCCACAGATGATTTTTACCCGCATTTGGGGGGTTGGTGGGTGTTAATTTCAAACCCTGATCATGACATATTTTATGTTATAACTGTATTTACTGAATTATGTAATATGAGACATGCAATATTGTTGTAATATAATATCAGAACACTAACATACCATATCATATAACATCATAAGAAACTTGCATTATTCTGTATCATATCATATATCATATCATATCATATCATATCAAATAAATAACATATTGTACTGTATTATATCAAATATTGTATCACATTTTTGTATCATACAGTCAGGTCCATAAATATTGGGACATCGACACAATTCTAACATTTTTGGCTCTATACACCACCACAATGTATTTCAAATGAAACGAACAAGATGTGCTTTAACTGCAGACTGTCAGCTTTAATTTGAGGGTATTTACATCCAAATCAGGTGAACGGTGTAGGAATTACAACAGTTTGCATATGTGCCTCCCACTTGTTAAGGGACCAAAAGTAATGGGACAGAATAATAATCATAAATCAAACTTTCACTTTTTAATACTTGGTTGCAAATCCTTTGCAGTCAATTACAGCCTGAAGTCTGGAATGTATAGACATCACCAGACGCTGGGTTTCATCCCTGGTGATGCTCTGCCAGGCCTCTACTGCAACCGTCTTCAGTTCCTGCTTGTTCTTGGGGCATTTTCCCTTCAGTTTTGTCTTCAGCAAGTGAAATGCATGCTCAATCGGATTCAGGTCAGGTGATTGACTTGGCCATTGCATAACAATCCACTTCTTTCCCTTCAAAAACTCTTTGGTTGCTTTTGCAGTATGCTTTGGGTCATTGTCCATCTGCACTGTGAAGCGCCGTCCAATGAGTTCTGAAGCATTTGGCTGAATATGAGCAGATAATATTGCCCGAAACACTTCAGAATTCATCCTGCTGCTTTTGTCAGCAGTCACATCATCAATAAATACAAGAGAACCAGTTCCACTGGTAGCCATACATGCCCACCACCACCATGCTTCACTGATGAGGTGGTATGCTTAGGATCATGAGCAGTTCCTTTCCTTCTCCATACTCTTCTCTTCCCATCACTCTGGTACAAGTTGATCTTGGTCTCATCTGTCCATAGGATGTTGTTCCAGAACTGTGAAGTCGTTTGGCAAACTCTAATCTAGCCTTCCTGTTTTTGAGGCTCACCAATGGTTTACATCTTGTGGTGAACCCTCTGTATTCACTCTGGTGAAGTCTTCTCTTGATTGTTGACTTTGACACACATACACCTGCCTCCTGGAGAGTGTTCTTGATCTGGCCAACTGTTGTGAAGGGTGTTTTCTTCACCAGGGAAAGAATTCTTCGGTCATCCACCACAGTTGTTTTCCGTGGTCTTCCGGGTCTTTTGGTGTTGCTGAGCTCAATGGTGCATTCCTTCTTTTTAAGAATGTTCCAAACAGTTGTTTTGGCCACGCCTAATGTTTTTGCTATATCTCTGATGGGTTTGTTTTGTTTTTTCAGCCTAATGATGGCTTGCTTCACTGATAGTGACAGCTCTTGGATCTCATCTTGACAGTTGACAGCAACAGATTCCAAATGCAAATAGCACACTTGAAATGAACTCTGGACCTTTTATCTGCTCATTGTAATTGGGATAATGAGGGAATAACACACACCTGGCCATGGAACAGCTGAGAAGCCAATTGTCCCATTACTTTTGGTCCCTTAACAAGTGGGAGGCACATATGCAAACTGTTGTAATTCCTACACCGTTCACCTGATTTGGATGTAAATACCCTCAAATTAAAGCTGACAGTCTGCAGTTAAAGCACATCTTGTTCGTTTCATTTGAAATCCATTGTGGTGGTGTATAGAGCCAAAAATGTTAGAACTGTGTCGATGTCCCAATATTTATGGACCTGACTG